>JAMKCH010004999.1:0-33344 GCA_023653785.1 Ophioderma brevispina
ACGCTTGCATTTGAAGGAATAAATGATCCCTGATGGCTGGCATGTTAGATCTTGGGATCTAACTGCGAGGTCGTAAGATCGTACAGACCGCCAGAGATGCTCTGAGTTTTAGGCATCAGTTGGCAAAGTAGTTCAGGAGCGTAGTTTATGAACTATGCCCGCTCTTCCCAAGTCATAGTTCATTTTTGGTTCAATTCTTGAAGCTAGTTGAATTTATGCCTCCACTTTTAACCAATCAGATGACAGGGATCTCTATATATGAGGTATATAACGACAACTATACAAAAGTTAAAAACTATCGCCATGATCATCAGGACTATGTTGCTCCCGGTCTTCCAGACCTAGTTGTCCATACATTTATTCTAGCCTCTGTCAGTGTGGTTGCCTTTATTTAGAACAGGAGCTGAATATCTTATATGGTCGATTTTCATGAAAACGGTGCATTTTTGGAGGTAAGACACACCCCGAAAAAATTGTCTCAAAATTGTATGTTTTAAACATGGGGAAAGTACTCAATACCTATTACGGGAAAAATAATATTGCCAACAACACTTCTTACGTTTCTGCACAGTATGCACACAACATTTTGTACAGCAAAAGAATAGGGTTTATTACGTTATCAAAATTTTAAATCAACAAAATATGCCAACTGATGACATATTTAGAGAGGTTACTGGGAACATTTTTTGTTTGCACGAAGTTAAAGTTTGAGTAGCTAATTGAACGCAAGAAATATTATCCAATTTGTTTAGTTATTACGTTATCCTTGAGTATTGAATTCTGCCCGAAAATTAGACCCCATAATAACCAAATATTAAGATACCTTTTACTAATTTATTCTAAAGATATATTTAATTGAAACTAAACATTCCATGGCCAAATTATAGTTGATGATGTAAACTAAAACGCATTCAACGTAATAAACGATAACGTAATACACAATAACGTAGTAAACATTTTGACCATTTTTCACTTCTCCCATTGACTAAGATGTATCTGATTGAAAGTTAATATAATTTTTGTGGTCGGAAAATGAGTGTCTATGCCACTCTTGATCAATATTTAAATAGCTTGTTTGGTCGCTGAGAAATGTGGATAACGTAATACACTTCCTTAAAAAGGTCACATTTTTAAAGAAGTTCAACATTTCTTAGACTTTTTAATAGTCATTGTGAGCTGCAGAAAACACTATTTCCAACTGCCGCATTATGTTTACCTTGAAATAAGATGCACAATCAATATCTTAGAAGTTTTACCAAACTTAGCAACTGCTTTATGAAGGATAACGTAATAAACAAGGTTTTCACGGACATTATGTTTGTATTTCAAAAATATATAAATAAATTGAGAATACAAGGAAAAACATCATTACATAATTTCTACACATGTTTGGCAACAAGAAACATTGATATTATAGGAAGAATTCAAGCTGCTAAGCATTTTTTCAATTTTTTTAAAATAATTTTGATGTTGTGTTTCGGACATCATTTTTGCCCTATTTTTCGATGTTTGAAGGCAAATATCTCATAGAAAAGAAAACGGAAAGCATGGCAAACCATATATGCCCAAATGCAGCTCAACGGCTCTTATCAAAATATTACCGTATTGTTCCAATAAAGCATTGTTTAAAAGTTCTATTAACCAAAGACACAAAATTTCTGGAAATGCACCGTTTTCATGAAAATCGACCATAAGGAATTCGTTTACCTTCCACTACAGAAAAGGTTTGACACCTTTGGTAGTTAGTTTGGACCCTCTACATCAATGCAAGGTAGGGAGTACTCTCAAATTGTGGTATCACTTTTTCAATAGGGGCCAATTTCAGTTTACAAGGGGGTCAAACTTTTAAAATGCCCCAATCATGTTAAAATGTAAGCCATATTGTCCATCTAATCATAAGGATTCCAAAAATGTATAGTTTGTACCACTTACCACCATTGGTTTTGGAGTTATAGGGTAAAAATGGCTAAAATGGTAAAAAAGGTCAATCTCAATTTGTACAGGGGTCAACATTAAAAGTTAATCTGATTATATTTTAAATGCTTGCAAATTATTGCCTGAAGTATTAAGAGGACTCCCAAAAAGTATAGTGTTGATTATGTTAAATGTTTACTTACGGAGATAAGGGTCAAAGAAGGTCAATGGCAATTGGATTATGTTGCCCTATGACCTATTTGTCGCATAATATGATAACTATACACTGATGGTACAAGCTATTCCTTATTTTGACGCATTAAGCTAGATGAACAACTTCTATCATTTTTTTTTTTAAAATGGAGCAACTTCTGATTTTGACCCCTGTACAAATAGAAATTGACCTTTTTTACCATTTTAGCCATTTTTACCTTATAACTCCAAAACCATTGGTCATAGATGGTACAAACTATACATTTTTGGAATCCTTATGACTAGACGGGCAACATGGCATACATTTCAACATGATTGGAGCATTTTAAAAGTTTGACCTCTGTGTAAACTTAAATTGGCCCCTATTGAAAGAGTGACACCGCAATTTGAGAGTACTACCTACCTAGCGTTGATATATAGGGTCCATACTAACTACCAAAGGTGTCAAACCTTTTCTGTAGTGAGGGGTAAACGATGATGTTTGACCTGGGTCCTAACTCCTCCACAAATTTGTTCATAAATAACACATGGCTGTGAATACTGACGGTGGCCTGTCGCATTAGATCAAGACTTTACCGATGTCGCCGTGGGGTACACACACACACACACACAGATCCTCGCAATTGACGAATCGGGTGTATATGGTCTTAGTATGGGAGGCAACTAGGTTGTCGTGCTCTTCTATCGCTTGTTTAATTACAATATATACATGTACAAGTTTGAATTTCTACTCAAATTATTTTCTTAAGTTATTCTGAAATTGTGTATAATTGATGTATATCATAGTTGTTTTCACATCAGAAATATCCCTTCCAGTGGAGTTGATTCTTCAGCTCCAACGGTTTTGGAATAAGAAAATATTCCTTGACAACATATAAATAAATCAGAATTTTTCTTCAAGATTTCGTTTTTACGTGTTAAACCAATGGCGACGTCTGAAATTGGGATTTTGGCCGACCCCCCTGTGATCGATCGTCGAATGCGACATGGGCTTCTGTCCCAAGTTTCATGCTTTTGTCCAGAAGTGCACGATTTTTATGGTTATCCACTACACTATATCGATTTAGGGAAATCGCAAGGGAAATCCACTGACCTCTATATAATAATACACTTCAGTGGGGAAATCGTAGGGAAATCAATCATGGAGTTGGTGCTTCAGTCACTTCCGGTATCCACTCTTCTTGTTTATGGTTTACTAATCATTTATAGAAGTATGCACATGCTCCAAAATATATAGTGGCCAAGTGATTAATTTTAGGAATATTTAGTGAAAGTAAATTCCAAAAATATTCTTGTGGCAAGGTTAGCGAAGTTACAAAGAGGATGAAAGTTCAAACAGGTTCAAAGTTCATTCACATGTTTCACACAGTTTCATCACAATCATGCAATATGACTGAGCAGCAGAACCAGGCATAACACAGCTGATTGCTGGGATCAAGAACTTATTTCCACTATATTTTGAAATCATTTA
This sequence comes from Ophioderma brevispina, assembly GCA_023653785.1. Taxonomy (NCBI): domain Eukaryota; kingdom Metazoa; phylum Echinodermata; class Ophiuroidea; order Amphilepidida; family Ophiodermatidae; genus Ophioderma; species Ophioderma brevispina. The sequence goes on from JAMKCH010004999.1 coordinate 3,599, forward strand.
TAGAAAATATCAAGTAATAAACATGTCAAAATTTAATGAGTTATTAAGCCCAATGACGGTGAATGTGTTGGTAAGTTTGGCAGCAGGCACACTTATGGGTTGGCTACTGAAAGGAAAATTCGGCAGACAACAGGCAACTGCGGTGCGGCTGCAGCTTGCTGCAGGATAACATCAGAACTTGATTAAGTATTTCCCCTTGGGGGGGGCCCGGGGGTCTACTTGTTCAAGGTGGACATGATGGTGAACAAGAAAACGCGTAAAACGGGTGGTCTTTTTCCCAGGTGATATACGCGCGTGAGCATCGTTTAGCGGATGTCAAAAACAGCAAAATATGGAAAAAAGGGTATGTTTTTTCTTAACCCTGAAATTGTCATGTTATATATCATTAAGCAGGGAGCAAAATCAATCCAAATATATAATCCGGAACTGTGGAGTAAAGCAAAAGCAAAGATAAGAAAGGGTATCTTCGATGCATGCAAATTGGCTGTCTGTTTAAAAGGTGGTATCATAAAGTGATAAACAGATAAAATACGTGTTTATGGTATGTTTTAGCGTTGTTTTTATTAGATCGGACATGACAATGTGTTTAGGGTGCATTATTTTGAAAGTCCAATGTTTTCACGCATCATATCCACGTTTTAATACAAGTGGCCCCCCCGGCGTATTTCATATAAGTTAATATACTCGATCATAATTTCTTAGACTTGTTGCTATCACGTCTGGGCAGTAAGCTATTCCTGCTGCTATAGGCTGCTTCCCTGCCCGGGCCCAACACTACACTCTGATCAAAATCTGTCTAATCATACATCGTAAAAAAAAATACAGAGTGGGATATACATCTTTAAAAAAATACAGAGGAAGTGTACTCCTGGAGTATACTGAAAACCACTGCACTATGCAGTGTGGACTGGACACCAGATGTCATTTGTTTACATGCCCATGGCTCGAAAAAGTGGGGAATTTGGGAAGCTCCTTCCCAGGAAACTTGACCATTTGGAGCGAAACTTGGCCCTTGGAGGGAAATTTATACATAAGATATAGTGTGAATTCTGGAAATGCGACTATCTTCCCGGGAAATTTACATTTTTTCAACCCCTGTACATGCCTCGGTATCATATGGTATTCCTAAATACAACAACTCAAGTCTGGTATTGGCGTGCATTCAAATTTCAATGGAAGTAGCCTATAGCATTTTTGATCATAAGTTGGGAAATGATGAACGCACGTATAGAATACAGAATCAGATAAAAAGTACTGACTTGTCTTTAATACACGAATTTCAAGCCAACCACTTGCTTGTTATGTTAGCACATCTATGCCAGTAACTTAAGAAAAAATACCAAAATGAATTTCGATGATTTTTCGATGTTTCGGATCAGCAAATTGCTGCTTATACCTTTAAGTATGTGGACTTCACCCCAAAACCCCATCTGCAAAGTTTTCTGTCGATAGTTCAATCCGTTTTGATGTGAGAGCAAGAAATGTGATTTTGTGAGCCCCATAGAGTACTGTGTAAAATTATAAGACCAAAACAGAGTACATTTTTACAGAGGGGGCAGGGGGATCTTCCCTCCCCCTTCCCCCTACACAGATCAAATCTGTGGTAGAGGGATAAACCCACTACCACAGACGATAGCTAACTCAATTGCGTTCCAGCGTGTTTACTTTTCCTTATTTACAAAATTTATTGTGCTCTAAAAACCTTTTCAAAATTAGTTATTCATTCGTATTATGCCCCAAATGCATGGTTAACATGTTCATGAAACTACATGTAATTGTACATACCACTTAAGATTTCAATCACCATAAACTGCAAATTTTCCATGAAGTTTCAGATAATATTACGTGCACCCGGTAATGTTGTCCAAAATTCATGTGTATAAATAACATCAAGTGACATATAAGGTCATGTCAAACTACTTTTTACACAAGGGAGACTAATCCAGTTTTCGTCATTGCACATATCCCGAAATTCACCATGTTCCGTTACCAACGTACGGATAGCACTTCGCACAATACAGGTTTGACGAGGATAATTCCAGGGTATCTCGGGATACTCGTAGAGACCAGTGAACTTCGTGTAAAAAATGACTATAAATCGCAATGGCTGCTTCATCAAACTCTACGCAGATTAAAAAATAATTCTTATCTAATATTATTAACAATCATTTTTAATTTGAAAATGACTAAAATACCAGTATTAACCATTTGCAAATTTTACGTGCCTTTTCTGATGGTAACACTTTCATATTTCACCAATTTGACAATTGCAATTTGCAATTTGATGAAGTTTAAGACGCGTAATGATATCACAATAGCAGGGAATGGGAATGTTAAATTGACCTCGGGTCATTTGTGTTAAAGCATGTTTATAAACAACAAATATTGAGTAGCTGTGTGGAGTGAAACGATCCATTTTTTTTTTTTTTTCAAATACGAGCTTTATATTTTTGAAATCTTCGTGACGTGGAAGTTAACAATTGTGTCTACGTGATTTTGTAATAATGACACTATTTTGAAGAAGGGAAACAAGTCCATCAACCAGGTAAAATCAGGTATGTAATTTTGCGTGTAAGACGCTAAAGCGCAATGCAATTACCGTTCGTCTGTGTCAGTGGGTTATTATCACACTGACACAGATTCGATCTGTGTACTTCCCCCCCTGAAAATTAGTGATTTTCTTCATATGTGTTAATTTACATTGAAAACAACATAGGCCTTATGTACTATAGTAACAAATTTTAATATATGCTCGGGGTGGATTTACGGGCGTATAAGGTACCTGGTGCATTATAGATGTATAAGAATATAAAAATCACTCATGTGACCTTTGGCCCCATTCACAACGTGCACCAGCAGACGACAAACAATTTTTTTTTATTTCAAAAGTAATATTAGGAGATTAATTTAAAAAACTTTGTCAGATATTGAAAATCAAACATAGAAAAATGACATATTTAAATGTCCACAGTGGGTATACTCTTTTATAATTGTTTATGTGCCAGGATACCAATATGCAGTGATGGGAGAGGGTGTGGAATACAAGCTAGTATTGGTTGGGAGGACAGAGCCTTGAAGATGGGTCAGGCAAAGTAGCAGCCCAGGTAAGCCTGAGGAATTTGAATAGCCATTGATATTGACTTCAAAGAGAGACCCTGGCACATTTGAAAATAGTGCGCCAATCTAATTTGTCAAAATTGATTTTTTTTGCTTGGTTTATAAAGCTTTTATATTATTAGCCCTCACCTGATTATTATGCCAAGTCACATATCAAACTATACATTTTTGGAATCCTTATGATTAGATGGACAATGGCATACATTTCAACAGGATTGGGGCACTTTAAAAAAGTTTGACCCCTGTGTAAACTTAAATTGGCCCCCGATTGGAAAATTGATACCACAATTTGAGAAGTACTATCTACACCTAGCCTTGATGTAGAGGGGTCCATACTAACACCAAAGGTGTCAAAACCTTTTCTGTAGTGGTAGGTAACAACTCCTTAAATAAGGCCCCTATGATTTCTGCTCCTCCTCTAGAAATGGAGTAACGCTGATATTATTACTGAAATGATCACTGAAAATGTGATCTTTCCGATGGATTAGCAAGATTTCTAGTGTTATTAGTGGAATGAACCCCTGATATTATCACAGTAAAATGCACTAATCCCACTGAAATGATCTACTTTATGATCATTTCATTTATATTTCAGCGTAAGTCTTTTTCAGTGTTCATTAAAAGTCATTGATTTTTTCAGTGATTTTATTTCATAGTGAGTAGCCTCTGCACTCATAGGCAGAAAATTGAATCACTATTAGGCTCAGATAGTCACCAGAGACAGCCTGCCGTCCTTGCTCTCAGCCCATTTATTGATATCTTAATCTCCCTGATCCATGTGTAAATGTCTGAAGGTATTTGGCATTTTTCTGAGGCAAAAATAACCAAAAATATCTTAGATTTCCAAAAGATCTAAGATTTCTGAAGGTGGTATGCCCAACAGGCAGCAGGGAAAGGCTCTCATGTTTTTTTTCTTCGATTCATATGCCAAGCAAGTGTAATAATTTCTAAGGCAATACATCTATGAGTGCCTCTCAGACTGGTTAGGAACTTGGGGTAGTAGAGCCTATTTTTTTAAATAATAGCACATTCAAGAGGCACGCATAAGCAATATTTTTTTTATTGTTTACCCTAGTGTGCGTGAATGGCCTCTCAAACATTTAGTGAAAAAAAGCTGAGTCTTTTGCTTGCTTGTTAGGCAGAAACCTCAAAAGATCGCACATTTTGGTACGAGTGCACTGCAAATTTTTTGATAGGACAGTGTGCATGTCAAATTTGTGATTCCGACAGAAATTATAGCATAGTATGCAACATTGTGATACCAAGCTCACCGAAAAAAAAATTTTTTTTCCCCCTCCCTAGCCCTGTAAGCAATTGATCAGGATACCAACACAATACCTCTTAGCATCAACTAGTATTTGGGAATACGTAGATCATGATTAACAACCTAGCTTTATCTCGGCCTCAGTGTTCAAAGGTTGCAGACTGGTTAATTGGTTACCATGGCCACACACTTTCAATTGGAATGGACAGATTGAGCCTTGGGAGGGTCAAAGGTCATCTGCACGCAGGGGTAATTTAAGCTGAATGTTAACCCTGTACGTAATTGCTCGCTGTTGCATTTGATGGATTTCAATGGGACTTGAACGCCTGAACTTTGGGCTCCCTAAACACGACAGGATTCTTTAAAGATACATTTTGTGATTCCAGCACCTTCTGTTTTATCCATTGTTCACTGGATATTCTTGAGAAAAGCTTATTCACAAAATTTTACTTGGTTCCGACTTTGCGGTTTTGTGTTTTGTGCAAATGCTTGTTTCCCACGGTCTCATAGGCCACTATGCTGTAATTTCTGTCCGTTTACGGACAGAAAATACAAAATCGTGAATTTATTAGAGATACGAATGAATTTGCACGTAAGATTAGGTACACATGGATTACTAGTGCTAGCGGTTCAGATGATATAAAAATCTCACCCTTTTTGAGGTAAGTCGGGGGGACGAGGTTGTGGATCGCAAAATGCCCCTTTAACGATCAATAAATTTAGTGGGGACATATTTTATGCATTATTCTGTGTTCTGTTTAACTCTTCAGTGCAGCCATGCAGCAGTGTCATGTTATAAGCAGTTGAGCAAGGCAGATCCTGAGATGTTAGAAGAATGGGAATACTATGGGCAACCAAAGGTGGTCACCAAAGCACCAAATGAAGAAACACTGTAAGTTACAATTCACAATACTGCATATATGGGGTTCATTGAGGGATATGGTTTAGTTCTGAGACAAAAATATCATTCTTTTTCTCTTTGTATGTTTTATTTATCAAAACTCAGAAAAACGGGACGAAAGACAAAGACAAACACATTCACCATCTCTCTCACCATATTGATGTCACCATGGCATTACAAACAAAGTGTACAGGACCATCAACAAAGACGGAGATATCATTATTTATGAAAACTGTTTGAAAGAAAACTGGAATAAAACAATATCAAGAGTGTTTGTTTATTCCAGTGGCTACATGTGCATGTTCCTGTGCAATTTAACAAAATCTTACAGTGAGCAAACTGTAGCCAGGGACAGAATAAGGCATGGGTTCTCAATTGTATTAGCTGAAGGGCCAGAGAATGCTGAACACAATTGTTACATGTAGTTCCTGGCCAAATACACCTGAAATTCTTATGTTTCCCTTTATATTTTAGAGGATGATAATTACAAATGTCAAGGGCCAAAAATCAATGGTTGGCAGGCTGGACTTGGCCCACGGGTCACCTATTGTGAATCCCTGGAATAAGGTGACCGATTACGAGTCTGATGTAATTTGACGGTGCAGAACAAAAGTCGGCCGTGAGTAATAATCTGTGAACAGTCAAAGCTTATTTTTAACAAAGTTTACTTTCGTGAATTATTGTGTCCGTTAGTTGAAAATCCAACTTAAATAGGGCATTTTTTACATTTTGTTTGAACATGCCCTGCCTCTTCTTTACATTCAACCAATCACAGTCCGCGCAGCGCTGATTGGCAAATCCTGACATACGCGCAGTTGGTCGCCTAATTCTGTCCCTGACAATATCACCTGTAGAATGTGAATATCACCTGTGACATGGAAGAAGCAAGTGGAGGAGGAGAAGTAGGAGGGTTGGTGAGGAGGAGGATGCACTTGGAATCGGGTGAATGGAAGGGAAAGGAGTAAGGGCGGTTGCATGAAATGCGAGGTGAATCCGGCCACCACGGGGACAAAACCGGATTTTAAACTTGGTGGTTTTACTTCTACATACTACTAATGTAAATTTACCAAGATTCTATCCTATATAAACAGCAGAGGGTGCTTTAAAAGAGACACTGAACCACATTGAAGAGAGTGGTCCTTTTATTATATAGCATATTTCATAACTGGTATGTTGTACTATTTACAAAGTGCTTTTATTGTCAGGCAGGACCAATTTTGAACATGCGAATTACAAGAAGGATGATTGGCTTTCCTTTGGACACATGGATATTAATTTTATACATTTGTTCATGATGTACTTCTGTATAAATGCCAGTATTGTATGCAATAAATCGTGTGTTATTGTATTGTATAAAGCCAGTAGTGTTTACAATATTGTTTTATGTACTCTTGTATACAGTTTGAATTAGCCAGAAAGGCCAGACAGCTAAGAATTGTAACTCAATAATCAGGATGCAGGAAGAACACAAATAGCCCCAGGCTCCAAGACAGTGCTAGGTGTTGGCCAGGTGAGATTAATTGAATTTCAATGTTTAAAGGCAGTTCCCCGTGATCCACAGCTTCACCCCCCCCCCCCCCGACTGCTCTGGTTTGCCATAAAAGGTAAAAAGTATTGTTTCAGAACACAAATTTACACAATAAATTTGTAACTGCAATACATATCTTTCCTTTCCCTTTTCCTCCTTTCATCTCTCCATTCTTTTTAGTTTTCCCTTTTTCTTTTTTCATCTTCCACCCTTTTCTGGTTTGATGTGTGAAAGGTGGGTCAAGGCTGAGGATTGGGTAGTGCTGCTTTAAGAAAATGGATTGTAGTTAGAATAACAAATCAACCAGTGAGGTTAAAAATAAGATTTTTACAAAATAAAAGATATTCAAGTTTTTTAAGTAAAAGTAAAATTTATATATTTTTATTATTTACAGGTCCAGCAGGATTAGTAGACGCCAAGTCCAGGTGACTAAATGGTACTGACCCAGTCAGAAAGCAATCACAAATCCCAAAGATGATAACCACACAAGCTACATCAATGCTGTCATCGATCCAGCAAAATGTCGACCATTTAAGGCAGATTATATCCATCAATAACATTGTTGGGAAATGTGAAATTAGCTGGAGTCTCCAAAGAAAGGAGTTGGAGGTCAAGGATGGAAGTGTCAATCTGGGAACTATTACTGTCTGGAATCAAATCTGGAGCGTCGCTAGAATGATGTGCGTTGACTGGTATGCAACAGCTGAATGAACTAGTAACAAGGCATCCTATAGTAACGTAATACATTTGAGCGATTGGCCAAGACAAGCAGAGGTCAATTGTATACTTGTTGCCGTGTACGCTCGCGCAAATACTAACTGTAATTGGCGCAGGGTGACGCGTCTCAGATTTGATTCCAGACATAAATGACAGAAACTGTTGGATGGAATTCATTGACTTGTTTACACTGATGGATTCTTCACTTAGTTTGTACCTAGAGGGGCTATTGAGTCAATCTACAATGCACCGGTTTTTGGAAATTTCACTTCAATAAGCGTCATGTGATTCACATAAATCCTTTTCTTATTTTAGGCTAGTACTTAGGAATTTTTAGCATGATTATGAAATGTATGTGGTTCTGAACTTTTGAACACGTTTATCCCTAAGACTGACATGTGTTTAGTACAGGTTACAGTATCAGGCACATTGCAATGCATTATGGGCTAAGTTCAAACACCCTCTGCGTTGTACCTAAATGGGGCCAAAAAATGTGTGTTCTGATGAGATTGGTGCTTCGGTGTAAATTCCCTGGGCCCATAGTGGTGATAGTGTGCGTTAACTTATGCAAATAAGGAAAACGCAAATAACCTACCATTGCCATCTTAGTATTACATGCCCAAATTAGTGCCTAACCTATATTGGCAAGCCTTTTCTTTTTTTTCTTTTTGACCTATTTCATCTTCTCCGAGCCTGTGAAAAGCCTGATAAATCATGCTATGTCACAAGTACAAATGTAATCAATTTTAGAGTTTGACTTTACTTGCTAGAGATAAACCTCTAAGTTTTGTACTTAATTTGTGCTTACTATTATTTTGAATTAATGGAAAATTCCAAAATATCACAGAAGTCTTTGAAACTTCCACAGGTGTTAACTAAACCATGCACTAGTTTCAGCTGATGACAAAATTTGATGACAGATTAATTTTTTCATTCATTTTTGTTAACAATATTTTTTATTGTTATGAAAAAAAATTCATGTCTGCGCTTAATGTTTGTTCTCTAGCTGCTTTTTCTTGTTTGCGGTGTTCTTTTCACATTCCATATCATAGAAAACTTGCCAGTCTAGACTACCCTCCACTTTTTACTTAGAAAATGTAAGTTGTAATTAATGACTCTCCATCCATTTATGTTGGGAAAATAAAGCATCTTTTACATTTCCGTTTGTTTTGAATGAGTAAATTTCTTTTGTTAATTTCTAGAACTAAATTTGTCTTGCACATCCAGAACTAAAAGATTCCAGGGGTAAAGAATAACACCATGAATAATGACTTGTTTAACTTTTTCATTTTGCCAATGTTATAGAGTGAAATTTAATGTTAAATTTGAAGACACCATTGAAAGGAATTCAATCTTAAATGACAAGCCAATGTTGTATCTACTATAAAAGGCAACAAATTAGAAAAAAATGGGGGAGAAAAAACATGCACTTACAAAGAGAGGGCAAGAGACAATGCATATTTTGTGATTTATGATCAGTAGTGTGATGGGTGTGATGTTGGAAGTACCTATTCATGAAATATCAATAATCACTTTACTGATTTGCTGATGTCATAACTTGTGCATCATTTTCTGACCCATTTTTTGGAATGGGCTTGTCCACTGCCTTTTTGGGCAAGTTCGCCATGTGTGACCTTTAACCTCAAATTTAGAGATTTGTTCTGTGCTCAGGTCAGCACTCTTTTTGACCAAATTTTCTGGTCATAGGGCATCTCTATACAAATTGACCTCAAGATGACCTTTTGGGTCTCTCTAAAATCCTGATAACAAACCTCAGACATTTATTCCCTAAATGCATGGCAAATATCACATCCATAGGTCAAAGTCTAAGGAAACACATGACAGACAGACCGACAGATCTCATTTTTGTGTTGCCTGAACGAATGTTCATGGAGGCACATAAATCCAAATTCTGTGTGTCCGTATATCCATCCGTATGACTGTTTAAAATGCCCTACAGGCTAAACGCTATGTCTGATTTACTTCAAACGTGGTGGGGTTGGGGTAGAGTGAGGTATTCTTCTTATCATGTCCAAACACAGTGGTTCTCAAATATGATCCAGCCAGAGATGGGTACAACCTCTGGCTGCTTCGCTGAATTCCGCAAGGTCCTTGTTTGTGCATTGTTTAACAGTGGGCAACAGTGGGCAGACCAAGAGATGTTCCATTGTTTGTGGTGCTGTTCCACAACCACAGGTAGTGTCCTGATCTGCTTCCAGGTAGCCCCACTTCTGCAAGGAAACCTTAGATCAGCCAGTTCCGGTTCTCAATCTGTTGAGGCATTGCCATTAAGCCCATGAGGAGTCAGCTCCAGGTGGAAGATGCTCACCAGGTTCAATACCAATAGATGTTACTTGGTTGATAACAAGTCTTTCTTTCCACAATGCAACTCTCTTAAACTCTTTAGAGACTGGTTCAAGAGGTTGGACTTTGCTTTAAAAACTCTCTGGATTTATGGCAGTTGGCAGCAGGTCTCTGTCCAGACATAGGGTACTTCACATTAGATACTTGGCAGCTATGCTCTTAGATGCTCGCTACACTACGACGGATGTCTGGTGGAGCAATTCCTGCTAGGATGTATAATTCTCTGTCCTTCGTTCGTTGTGCAAGTCCCAAATCACAGTGGAAGATCCAACTTTAACCACTGATGGTTCATCATCCAGTTGATCAGGCCTGGAATCTCCTTGGGGACTTGTAGAACCTCACAGTCATCTATAATGTGGCTAATGGTTTTTGGCTCTCCACAATCTCATTTTGGTGAAATTCTACGCCGATCTTTGAAGGAAGTTTCTTTGTAGACCACGCCCAGTTCTTTGTCTGTTGAGGTTGACCCTGCTTTCCTTCAAGGTCACAGCCTTGGGCTTGCTAGATGGGGTGTCCACAAACTGCTTTAGGTCAAAGTCGAGGATGACCATTGCTCATCCCATCTGTCATTGATCCAGACTGAATCGATAGGGAAACTGTGACTGCAGTGTAATGGATTGGGTAGGGTCAAAGTGATTCCGTGGAATTTCTGATCCTCAAAGGGTGTTGGTGGGGGGATAGCTACCAGGTTCATCACCTTTCTTGGCGAGCTTGATCGTCTGAAGGTTCCTCCTAAGGTTTGCAGGGCTGCCCAGACAGAATTGGAAGAGATTCTACAGGCTTCGCCAAAAGAACACCACTAACAGTTCCTCAATTGCCGCATCCTTCAGAACTACACAAATCTTGTGTGAATGTACACTGTGACTCCATACTGGGTGCAGCGTATTCAGGGCAGTGAGTATGCCAGGGCAACAGTTGGATGTATGTAAGGTGTCAAAAGATGCACCCATCCAGTTCCTGCGAGCCTTCTGAGGAGGTTGAAACGAGAATGCGTCTTGAGCAGCGAGGCCTTGGTGTGTTGATTGCAAGTAAAGCTGCGGTCCATTATGACGACAATGTACTTCGGTGTTGGGGCGTGTGACATTTTCTTCTCCATCTGAGTGATGTTTAGTTCTCTTGTTGCGCATCGATTGGCAAGCGTGCGGGGCGAAAAACAGAGATAGCTGACGGTCTTGGTTTGCTGAGTTTTCAGGAGCCCATCGGTGGAAGAATGGCTTACTGTTGAGTGCAGAACCGACGAATCCTGTGATAAGCCGGCCAGGAGGAGCTTTTGGCATGCCGCTGATCTTACCTTACAGGGAAAGCATTGTCTGCAGATGAATAGCACAGGGCACAACAAGTGCCATCCTGATCTGCTTCCAGGTTAGCCCCACTTCTGCCAAGGAAAACTTTAGACAGCAGTTCCGGTTTCAATCTGCTTGAGGCCATCGCCGCCTTAAGCCCATGAGGCGTCAGTTTCCGGTGGCAGAAGATGCTCACCAGGCTCCATACCAATAGATGTTACTTGGTTGATAACAAGTTTTTTTCTTTCCACAATGCAACTCTCTTAAACCCTTAGAGAACTGGTTCAAGAGGTTGGAATTTACTTAAGAAACTCTCTCTGGATTTAGGCAAGTTGGCAGCAGGTCTCTGTCCAGACATTAGAGTAAGTCAGCTACATTAGATTATCTGGCATAGCTATGCTCTGAGATGAAATGCCTACACTACGATGGGTGTCTGGTGGAGCAAATTCCTGCTAGGATGTTAAGTTCTCAGTTGGTATGGCAACGAAGCATCCTGCTGATAAGCCGGAAGCGGAAGGCAGTTAATGCTGAAATCAAGTTTCTTGGAATGGGTTGATTCTTTCCCATACAGGGCCAGCATTTGTCTGCAGATGAATAGCACAGGGCAAGTCAGTGAAGTTTGTTCAAGATGTTATTGCGGAATATACTTTACTCGTCGTCGTTTGAGTCGGGTCTTTAAGAGATAGTGTGCGTCCAAGTTAACTCCTTGGTAGACAGGATTATCACAGCTGCCTCAGGGTTTTGTTCCAGACCAGCGTTACTTTAAGCGGACGTTTGGAGTCACGGTTGCATAGGTTGGAAAGCCACACTGTGCGATTTGACAAGTAGGTGGTTTCTATTAGCAAGAGTGAGTTCATCAAAGACCTTTGGAGAGTCTATCTTTCAACAACTGTGAAGTCGGCATCTTGTACGCTAATTTCAAGTTCGCCTGCATAGATAAAACGTCAGATTCCTGCACTCCTAGGTTGGTCGTTGGTATAGATGTTGAAAAGAAAAGGTGCAAGCACGCTCCCTTGTTGTAATCCATTCTTGAGCTTACGCCATCGGCTCTTCTTCACTCTAAGCTGAACAAAGAACCAAACCCTTCTCAAATCCATCCTCAATGTGTTGAGTTAGGCTGAGTACTTGGCTAGTTGTTGATTTGCCTGGCCGGAAACCTGCTTGTTCTGGTATGAGGTGTTAGTCTATCACATGTGCAATACAGTTGAGCAGGAGATGTTCAAAGAGCTTGTAGGTATGGCTGAGTGATATTGGTTTATAGCTCTTGGGATTAGATGGCTCTTTCCCAGGCTTTAGGAGTGTCATAACATGTGCTTTCCTCCAGATCTTTGGGAACCTGTTGGAAATAAGGCAGCAATTGTAGACCTCAAGAAGCTATTCCTTTGCTACTGGGCCAAAGTTTTTCAGTTGCTCAGTTGAGATGTTGTCAAGGCCTACTGCTTTTCCTGGTTGAAGTTTAGCAATACCGGATTCCAATTCCTCCATGTTGAAAGGGCGAGTGAAACCAGGGTCACCACTAAACCTCTTATGGTCTAGTTTGATCTTCTTGGGCTTCTTGCTGCACTTGCCATTTAAAAGCAGTTGGTGGGCAACTTGGTTGGGTGTAATATTTGGCTGCTGTGGATGTTTACAAACCTCCATCAGTAGACTTTAAGCACCCTCAAAGTTTCCAAGGAATGTGCTGAAGAATATCAAGAGTATCCCAGCTAACAATTTAACGTTTCCAGAACGTTGTCAAAACGTTTGAGTATGGTTACGGAAACGTTTCAATGAAACGTTTTGGCAACGTAAATAATTATGTAGACACTTTTTTACATTCTAGAAACGTTTTCCAAAAACGTATTTAAAACGTCCTTGGAACGTTACTGTTTCCGAAACCTGGTGGGAAACGGCATTGGTTTTCGACAACGTTGAGGAAACGTTTCAAACGTTTCTACAACGTTTCTGTAACGTTGCTATATCATACTTTTCTGGTTGCCAGAACCTTGGAAACGTTTCTACAACGTTTCTGTAACTTTGCTATAGCAAACTTTTTCTGGTTGCCAGAACTTTTGTATTAACTACAATCATGTGTAAATTTTATGTAATTTAATTGTGGGCACATATATTTTTTTCTTAAAAATCTCTTATTGCTGGTCTTTCTTTGGAGAATCCTCATATAGAGAGTGCTGTACCATACAAATCATGACCTATATGGCACGATTCCCCCAATTGATTTGTCTGATTTGTGCAGAGATAATAGCTCTTACACCATCCAACACCCCAGATCGCTTATCAGTAGTGACTTTTTCATTGTTATCATATACTGTTTGTGTTTTCAGCGCCTTAGAACAAATTTTTGATTTTGGCGCTATATAAATTTCATTGATTGATTGAACACCATTACTCTCAGTTGTCAAAATTGTGTTGCCACTGCTTAAAATTGTTCTAAAAATATGAGACAATTTGTGTGGGGTCAAACAGCTGTGAAGGCAAATCTAGATGGAATGGGGTCAAAGAACTAGAACAGAGAAAATGCCATCTAATCATAAATGAAATTTATGACAGCAGGTTTGGTTTCAGAAAGACCCAGAAGCTCATAAAAGATATGAAACCTCAGCAACACCAACAAAGCCTGACCAGTCTAGTCAAAGATGCAGATGAAGATGATATGCTTGTTTACCTGTATGGCTGTGTTAAGCAAGGACAGTGCATAATGGGACTCTGTCATGCAAGTGTATACATCATGGAAGAAACTGCTGTATGTATGGACACTTGAGCTGTTGTCATTCCATATCAATACTGTACACGACCAACTGCCATATCCTGCAAATCTGAGACTCTGGGGCAAAACCAAACTAGGTTCCGGCCAACTTTGTCAACACAGCAATGTACACTGTTCCCCATCCTAATTGATTGCAACTACTCCCTTCAAAGCGGGCGATACAACTGCAATCATGCCAAACCCTGAAACATCTGTGATGCCCTTCATCGCCAGCCCATTAATAGGCCAAGAGCATTAGTCTTAACCTGGACAGTAGCTCATAACAAGCTGAAGTTTTCAGGATAGGTCCAGGAATATGAGTAGAATAACTACTAAAAATCCCCAAAAGCCCCCTGTAGCTCTCTCCAAAATCCAAGATGGCGTCCAAAAATGGCCGCCGTTTTCTATTTTTATATAACTTTACAAACCAGACAAGTTGGAAATACAAAAAAGTTCTAATAATGTTTTTAAGCAGCAGAGAATCTAATAAGTCATTATTTTTGACTTAAAAACTCACAAATATCCTAAACTGAAGATGGCGTCCAAGATGACCGCCATTTTCTGATTGTACCATAGCTTGAAAAGTCGCAAGTTAGAAGTACAAAAGTGTCTACACATATGTTTTAATTAAGGCACAGAGAAAATATGAATCAGTACTTTATTGTACAAAACTCATAAGTAGCCACAACGAAAGATGGCTTAAAATGTGTTCACTCATTATGGTATCAATGAGACAAAATACCATATTTCCGGTTACAATAGTTTCACTTCATCTGGTGCCGCGTCTTCACCCTAATGTCCATTTATGTTTGCACAATCTCATCATCATTGACATGTAATAATGTCGATGCAGTGATGTTTGCAAGTTTGACCACAGCATTTTACGTACCTTGAGGTGTATTCATAGGTTATCCATAAAAATCCATATGTTTTTCTTTGCAACTGCCTACAATCATCAGTTTCGAGCACAGTGTCTGGTGTGAAGTGAGAGTCTGTTTCTAATTTTTGCCTGTCGATAACCTTTTATTTGAGGCAGAGTGCTTACCCATCCATTCCTAAACCTTAGATAAGTGTGGACCTGTGACTCCTGCCCGTTTGTATGCTATTTGTCGGTATTCATCATGTGATTTAGGAAGGCTGCCCATAAGTTTGATTAGGAATGTCATGCGTGTATCTATTGTTAATAACGCTATCCAGTAAGTCACTTAGGAATCGTCCATATCACTCCCATATACATTTAACCATTCTCATTCTGATGTTGTTTTAAATATGTTGTAATAATATTATATATAGCTCTTCTTTCGTTCAAGTCCAAATCTCAGTGGGAGGTCATCTTTAACCAGCTGAAGTTTCATATCGACCAGTTTTATAAGGCTTTAATTCCCCCTGGAGACTTGTAGACCTCACACATAGTCATCAATGATGTGGCTAATGGGTTTGTGTCTTCTCCACAATCACATTTGAAGGAAGTGCTTTGTACGGCCAATGCCTGTTTTTCCGAGTCTTTGAGCCCTTGACCCATGCTTACCTATCAACGTCGCAGTCCTTGGGCTTGGCTTGAATGGGCTGTCCACAAACTCTTTAGGTTCAGGTAGAGGATTACCATTGCTCAGACCATATTTGCATCGAGCAGGATATCGATAGGGATACTGCGACTTGCGGTGTCATGATTGGTAGCAAAGTGGAGTGGGGGGATTAGTCTACGATGTTCTCACACTTTTTGGTGAGCTTGATCATCTGAAGTTCCTTCCTTCTAAAGTTTAGAGGAGCTATGTCGACAGAATTGTAAGATATTCTACAGGCTAGGCGTCGCCAAAAGGCACTAATAAGTTTCATTCATCATCACAACGTACATCAATCTTATGTGAGTTTACACTGTTGGACTCTATATTGGTGCAGTGTATTTAGCAGTTTCAGTATGCCAAAACAACAGTTGAGGGTGTAAAGTGTCGAAAGATGCACCCATCCAGTTCCTGCGAGCCTTCTGAGTAGATTCGCACTGAGGCTGCGCTTGGCAGCGACCCTGCTTGTGTGTTGATGGCAGTAAGGCTGTTGTCCATTGTGACAGCAGGTACTTCGGTGTTGGGTCGTGTGACAGTTTAGCTCCAGCTAGAGTGATGTTTAAGTTCTCTTTTTGCGCCTTGATTTTGCCAGGTGAAAAACAAGTTTGACAAGTCCTTGGATTTGCTGAGTTTCCAGTGTGCCATCGGGGATGAATTGGCTACAGTGATATGTCTTTTCTGTAACACTATTTCCACAAGGCCCTAAGGAGAAGAATCACAAGCCATTTCCAAGTGCCGTGTCAATCTGCGTATAATACTGCGAACACTCTCTCTGGGCATTTTCTGAGATGAAATGTTGAAAAGACTGGTGCCAGGACAGAACCTTGTGGGACACCATTCCAAGTTTGCGCTTTCTACTGCATTACCCTTTTGATGTCGCCGGACAAAATATCTGTGCTTTGGATGAGCAGCATTATGAACTTGACAAGCTTTACATCAGGGAAGGCTTTGAGTAGCTCTGAGATAGAGACTCGCTGCCAGAAATGTTATCATACGCAGCATTAGATCTATGAAAACTGAAGACTAAGTATCCCAAACCGTCACAGTATGTAAGAAACTAAATAATGAATTTCTACAGTTTTCGATGGCAACTGAATTTCATAATGTTTGAAGGCTGTTAAGGGATTGGTGGGACAATTGTAACATATCTGTATGTAATAATATTAGTCGCCCGATACACCATCATGACACCCGACCGATGACAATTATAACTGACAGCTCTTCTGACTCGCTATAGCGAGAGTCTGTTTTTTTGATATAATTAATGTGTCTGTATCTGCTTTTGCCGGCTTTAAGGAGATGAGGAATTTAATAGTTGAGAATGATCTTGCTTAAGGGTTAACTGTTTAACACTCCCCTTAGCTATGTGAAGTGGTATTCTGGTACGGTTAAAAAGCCTAAGGGCACTTTAAAAAATCTCTAAATGTGATCTTTGTCTATCAACCTATAGGTTGTAGTCATCAAGCCAAAGAGGGCTGCGCAAGTAAGAATTGTGTAGCACAAAGGGATATAAAGGAGAAGAGGCACAGCCTTGAAGGCCTATTCCTTTATTATCGTGCATAATGTTTGCCCAAGGTAGACATCATGAGGTGACTTAGCCTAGATGGACCTTACTTTTAGATGGTGGGGGCCATGCCTATCTAAGCTGTAATTTTTCGTAACCACGTCAAAGGGAAAGACAAACCCAGTGTGAAATGAATTAAAAATTACTAAAAATCTAAAAACCGTCTTCTTGCCTAATAAAAGCTGCCAGTCTCTTGAAAATGAATCAAATGGCCCTCATTTTCTTTTTCTAGATACGCTAGGAACCATTGTTGGGAAGCTGGGCTAGCAAAACACCATTATTTTATTCGCCAGCTTTTCTCACTTATTTCGGTGTTAATGACGGCATGTGTTTTCATATTTCAAAATCTCTATGTAAAATTATAAAAAAGAAAAAAACTAAAAAATCAATAAAATTAAACAAAAAATTACATTTGCATATTAAATTATTATCATTTGCATGACACATATATGGTTCACTGCCATTGTGCAATGGCTGCCAAAGTTGCAGCTGGGACAAACTGGCTGAAGCTGAGGGATTCCCTGGCCAGGCTGCCTCAGAATAAAGTAGGCATGGACCTAGGAGATTTGGCCTTTTCTAAATATGTTTTTTAGATTCCCCCCTGAACATTAAATCCTATGTTTTAGGGTTCTTTAGTTAGGTATTCCAATTGATTGGTTTAAAAGTTATGATAAAAAAAACAAAGGTGGTTCGTTTTTGTGTGCTATTATTTTTGGTTCACTCTAGAAAAGCTTTTAATTAGATTCTTTCTGCCTTAAACATACGTATAGACACTAATGTGTAATTTCTAATTTGCATATGAGTTTACGATACAATTAGAAAATGGCCGCCATTTTGACGCCATCTTGATTTGGGGTACTTGTAGTTTTGAAAATCTCTAAATAGGACTTCATTGCTTCCTTGTGCTTAAAACATATGTTCGCGGACACTTAATTTGTATTTGGGCCAACTTGTCGGGTTGCAAAGAACGTAAATGGAAAAAGGCGCCATTTTGGACTCCACTCTGATTTTGGGTAACTTGTAGTTTTGAATCTCAAAATAATGACTTCATTGTATTCCTTGTGCCTTAAAACCATATGTTGCTACTCTAATTGGTATTTCCAACTTGTCTGGTTGCAAGATACATAAAATTGGAAAATGGCTGGCCATTTTGACCGCCATCTTGATTTTGGAGAGAGCTCCAGGAGGAATTTTCGGGGGACTTTTAGTAGTTTTTCTACTCATATTCCTAGACTTATCCTGAAAAATCAGCTGTTTATGAGCTATTTCCAGGGTTTTTAGCCTATTATTATCTAATGCTCTTGGACTAGAAAGGAATTAGCACCAAGAGACAGCTAGCTATATACCCACTCTTGCATTTTGCACTGCAGATGTACCCTCCAGAAACCAGCCATCCACTTCCCAAGAAAGATTGCATATAGACTATGGGGCGTAGACCAAATAGCCAACTTTGTATAACAAATTCTTTGTCCCCCATCGGGGGTCTAGGGGAAAACCAGTGAAATTCATAATAATTATTACAATCACATAACTGTCTGTTCCCGCACTTAAAACTTGCACTTTTCTTGAAAATGAATAAAATGTTCACCTCACTTTCTTTTGTCCCCATATCAGAGCCCAATGGATGCGTATAGACTTCAGCACCATGAACTAAAGATACTACAATGGGCCCCGTTATGCGGGCCATTGTTATAGCCAGTTGTTACCACCTCCACGATTTGGATTGAGTGACAAATACCCGTCTCTCTCCCAATAACTACCATTACATTATAATATAGGTCGTGACCTAAGTTTTCTTCTGAAACGCGGTAAATTGGAATAGAAATGAAGTTAAGCAGTAAGTTACGGATTTTGGTCCTGGCCAAAGTTGGTTAGGTCAAGCTTGCCCGCACATTCCTCTCATGTTCGCCTTTCTTCCTTTTCTAATAAATATGAGAAATATGGTCCTACAGCTAATTGAACCTGCACTATAAGCTCAAGAATTATTTATTTGTGAATGTGGATAAGTAATTTGTGCTTAAGCGCTGCAAAAGCGGCGTTTGTAAACACGGAATCGCCTAAATCGCCTTCTTCGCTTAATTCTCCCTACCCCCCCCACTTATTTAATTGCTCCCCCTGGTGCGAAATGGACTCCTAGTAAGTAAAATAATCCTCCGATATACGCAAGATCACAGCGCAGTGCTGAATATGAAGACTGCACAGTGTACACATGGCGGACGCGTGTATTTTGCTTAATGAAAAGTATCTACTAATATCACAAAAGATAAAAGATAGGCAGTGAGCTCAGACCCATTTAATGAGACCGAGAATCTTAGTCTTAATTTTCCACTCTGAATAGTCTTGCAAAATTGTTGGCCACCCGTGACGTCATTTGACCCCCTAACTCATGACGGAATAAGTTGTTAACGGAATAAAGCCCGGTATGTATACCCTTATAATGCGAATGGTATGTTGGTAAACTCGAACTACGACGTCACTGGTGGCGAAAAGACATTGCCAGTTAGGCCTATGCTTGGTATGCCATGTGTAATATTTGCCTTGGCCTTTTCACCACGCATCTTGGCATCAGGACGGTATGAACACTTGTGACAACTGCTCGACCCCTCCCCCCGGGACCCCTCATCTTTCTCAAATTGAGCGCCATTTACCCGTGGTTATTAAATAGGCTCACACCGCCCATTCATCGCGCCATTCATAAACTTTTCTGTGCTAGAGACTAATCAAGCTAATGAATGAGTTGACTCCGTGCAGGCTGGGACCGAGACTAATGATTGAGATTTTCTCCTGCCCGGAAATGACGTTTAGTAGAATTATTTTGTTTGATCAATAGTCACAACATTTTTACTCTGCGTAAGTTCACAAAATTCAACCAGAATTTTTGGACAAAACCACCTACATTTTGTATTTCAAAGATATTTGTTTTTAGGTAATTGTTGGTTCTACAAGATTCAACTAAATATTCTATAATAAATACATCAACTCAGGGAGAATTAAGCGAGGTAGGCGATTTAGGCGATTCCTTGTTTTACAAACGCCGTGCAAAAAGTACTCGGTCTAAATTGGAGAGGCGGTAACAGCTGAAATCTATTCAGCTGCGCGACAATCCTGCACTCCCATATGAAAAGGAATCTGAAGTGTTTTTCTACACCGCATACCGGACCGGTGATTGAATATCTTTAACTCCATTGTTTGCTGCATCTATGTGTATCATTGGTCACTGATATTGGGGAAATGAAATTGAAGTGACATTTTATTCATTTTCAAGAAAATGTGCCAGTTTTATTTGCGGGAACAGACGGTTATATGATTTTAATAATTTAATATGAATTTACACTTGGTTTACCACTAGCCCCCCGATGGAAACAACAAAACAACAGCATAGAAGGACGTGCCCCATAGTCTAATACAAACAATCCAACAAAAAGCCAATGACTGGAAAGTTCAGATGGATGAAGAACACGAGCAAGTCGTGTTCCCTCCTCAAATAGCAGAAATAGCCAAACTTCCTGATATCGTTATCTATTCAGAAAGGACTAGAACAGTAATCTTAATAGAACTTACTGTTCCAATGGAAGAGAGCATGTCAATGCATATGCCAGGAAAAGTGTAAATACCAAGACCTTGTAGCTGAGTGTACTACTACTTCCCAATTGAAATAGAAAGTAGCGACTTCTACAACACATCACTAAGCAAATGTCTTACAGCCCTAGTATAGGAGTCCCAAGTGGTAAAAGAAAATCCATTATGGACACGGCCTCAAAGACTGCACTGAGAGCAAGCTACATCATCTGGTTATGTCGTCAAAACAAATCATTCAATCGAATAGACTTAACAATACCGAACAGGCTTCTGGACCAGTTTAACCCACCGAAGTCTGGTCTGCAGTCCAGAGACCTCTAGAGTAATGGAGTGTTAGTGTCCAAATACCTAAACTTGAGAAGAAACCACAGTTCAAGGAACTTTTCCCAATGCCATCTTCACAAGAGAGAATTACAATGGAATGCTCATCATAAAAAGGGTGAAATAAGGCTCCGGAGGTGACAGGCTGGTGATCTACCAATGAATAACTTCTCTCAAAGCATTTAAAGGAGAACCCGTATAACAAATAATATTATACAATATACTCTGTAAAATAATTATTGACTACATATTGAGTGGTTTTATCGAAAAACAGAATCATACTAACCATAAAATGAATAAAACATTTTGTCTGAACATGCGCTATTTAAAATTCGTGCTAGTGTATATGGGATATTTCATCTCTGAAATCCCGAATTTCTGCGTCATGTGAGGTAGCCATTTCATCTTTAGTGCAAAGGTCCGACAAGCCTCACTTATCATCGAAGTTGGATTCAGTTAACAGTGCTATTCAGGATCTATGTGATCAGAATAAATGGACTTTTATTAACAATGCTGCAGTCAGAGATTTGTCTAGGATGGACTGCATCCCAACAAACGGGGACTTAGTTTTCTTGCCAGAAATATTCAAGACTTTCTGCGTTGTGCACATCCGTCCCTTTTTCGTCAAGGACGCAAACAATCTTATCAGCATCAGACAATTCGCTTCCAGACTGTTCCAAACTGGGTGAAATTATTTAGTCAAGATGACAAGGACAGGAGGAGTTTTTGCGAAATAATGACTGTGGTAACTCTTTGAACTGTTTTGGTTTGACCTATCCAACTGGATGACAATGCCTAACTGTAATGTGTGTCTTCTGTTTTTAAGGCTCACAAGATTCTGATCGAGAATGTTAATTCTAGTGATCTTATTGACATTTGTGTTTGACTGATCAAAGCTACTTCTAGTTGTGCTAGCAGAACTGGTAGTGCAAAGTCAGCTTGCGTGATTGATGGGCCTACATGTAATAGCACACTAAAATTGTGTGATGTTACATGTAGGACTATCACTTGCAATGAAGATGATAAATGTCTAAGTCTTTATTAAGTGATAATGTTACCAATTGTTCATGGCATTCATGCTTCCGGTAATCAAATTGATAACCTTCCAAATATTACTATCAGTGATGCTATATGAGGTGTCGTCTTTCAACCAGGAAGCTAATGTGAAATTAATGAATGTAATTTTATGGCAATGGTAGTCAAAATAAATGCTTGATCTGTGATGTCTTGTAAAATGCTTACTGGTATAACTTTACACTGCAATGACACAAATAGACCAATGTATGATTTACAAAATTCCAGTTAATTAATCATCTCATTCATTTGAATCATTACATTCGCTACATTCATCTCAACCTACCTCAAACATGTCAATATTCAAAATAGTTCTGTAAATAATATTACAAAATGTTCTGGTTATAAAATTGTAGTAATTGTGATGTCGTAAACGGAAGATAAAATCACCATCTATATTTCTTAAAATTGTTATCTTGTTTTCATGGTTGATTGGGTAGAAGGTTCCACAATATTTGGTGGTGTATGTATGCTCTTTAAATTAGTTTCCATGATTGCATTGCTGACTTGCCTTTATTGGACATAAGTTTAAGGGTACCATGTATACGAGAGTGATGCCTCTTAATTCAAATCTTTCAATCCAAGGAACCATTTTCCAGTAGTGTGGTCATGGTGATTATTTTTCTCATGTTTCTAATGACACTAGTTCTTCTTCTATTGACACTAATTCTTCTTCGATAAGAAGAATTGACCACTAGTGATATCTCACGTTATTAGATACTGGCATCTATTTCTTCTTGTGATTCTCGTCAAGCCAAAGACACAATAGTGGCAATTAGTAAACATGTAAGGTTTATACTTCAATGCTCGCAGCCATTAAAAATAAGCTTGTGGAGTTTCATGATCGCGTGTATCTAGAAAAATCCCTATATTATGGCCATAAACTGACTCTGGCTTGATGATTCTTTCAATGTGGAAGTTTTTCCATCTGAAGACTATGTTTTCGCAATGATAGAAAATACACATGGCGGTGGGGTTGCTTAAGGTATTAGATCTAATCTTAATCCTGTTTGGCAGTCTGAGTTTTATCTAATTGATCTTGACATTGTATGGGCTGAGTTAATACAACTCGGGTAATGCATGGGTGGTGTTTTTATAGCCACCTTCACAGAAACAAAAATTAGTTTGGATATTTTATGATGATAATCTTAGTAAAATACAAGCATCTAATAAAATTCTTATGTTATTGTTCTTTGTTGGTGATTTTAACATTCCACATTGAATTGGGTTAATGAAATGCATGTACAAACGGTGCTCTTCCAAAGGTTCTTCTTGATAACACGTATTCAAAATGCTTCACTCAGGTTTTGAAAGAGCCTACGATAGGACTCTTAATGGTATTGAACACTTCCTTGATTGGTGTTGTTCTGATCCTTCTTTTGTCCTTCTTGTAATTCAACTTATAATCTGCCTGGTTGTGATCATTAGCTGTTCACCCTTTTGAAGACAAGTCATATTAAGTGTAAGCCCATCATAAGGTCGGTGTACATTTCGAATAGGGCGACTTTGACAAAATTGAAGCAATCTCTTGTTATGGTTTTGGGCAGCTATGTTTTTATAATGATGATGCGATGGTTTGGCATAATGTTGAGCATGTTATTAAGGACAGTATGATCACTCTGTACTAGGAAAAATGTTTCCAAGTTCAAAAGTCCTTGCATGGGAGAATAAGGATATCAGAACACTCTGTACTAAAAAGAGTTACTTTATAGAGAGCTAAGAAAGTAATTTGATGTTGAGGCAACAATTTAAAGACTGTAGTAATAGGTTAAGGCGTTAATTAGGACGAGTAACAGGGGGACTATATTAGGATAGTTTGCAAATGCAGTGTAATCCTAAGAAGGTTTGGTCTTATGTCGCATCTTAAAGGAAATGCTCTGAAAACACCTCTTTTAACATTAATTGACACCAACATAGTAATCCTGCTTGACAGTGCTGTGCTTTTAACAAGCATGTTATAGTAAAATGTGATGGTATGTACAATCCTCTTGATTTAACGCTTTACCGACACAGCTAATTCTCATGGTGCACCTCCTCTTTGTTTTGATATGTTACAGTGGATAAAGTTCTAGAAAACTCTGAAAAATCTTGATCTTCAAATCTCGGGACATGATGAAATTCTTCATTTCTGAAACCATGTGTAATGAGCTTGCTCCTGTATTGGTGTTTGTTTAATTTCTTTATTCAGAAAGGTGAAGTTTCAAAGGCTTGGAACGAAGCAATGTTGTTCCTGTTTATAAAGGATGGTGATAAGCCGAAAGATTGATGTAGGTAGTTAACCGTCTGTCTCACTGACTAGTATTTTGTGCAAGGTTTGGAGAAGGTAATTTCTGTTCGTATTATGAAATATGTAAAATGACATAATATTTTGTCAGATAACCGTTTGGCTTTCGCACTGGGAGAAATGCGAGCACAATGTTGGTTTTAAGTCTTCATCTTCCTAGCAAATCTCTTGAT
The DNA here is from genome assembly GCA_023653785.1 of Ophioderma brevispina. NCBI lineage: Eukaryota > Metazoa > Echinodermata > Ophiuroidea > Amphilepidida > Ophiodermatidae > Ophioderma > Ophioderma brevispina. The sequence continues at coordinate 28,073 of JAMKCH010004999.1, forward strand.
GATCGTAAATGTAATATTGTAGATTGGTATTTTCTGGATTTCAGACTTGCATTTGACAAAGTAGACCAAAACATTTTACTCTCAAAAATTCATTAATTGGGATCCGAGGTTTCTTCTTCAGTGGATTCAAAAACTTTCTCTTCAGGCGGAAGCAGCGGGTTTTGTGTTCAAGAGGGTGCAGTTTCACGAGTGGTGTTCTGTAACATCGTGTCCTCAGGGCTCTGTCTTGGTATATTTTTTCTTACTTTTGTTCAAATGAGTTAACTGATTTGTTTTTCTCCTCCTTGCAGTTTGCAGATGATAACCACAATATTCGTCCTATTTTAGTGAAAGTGATCATGAGTTCTTCAGAATGATATTTACAACATTTTAGATGGACTATTTATAAGTTGCCTCTCAATCTTTCTAAGTGCTCCGTTAAGCACATGACTAGATCTAAGTCTCTGATATTGTGATCTTACATTATGGGGAGAGTATACGTGCTGAAGTTAACAATTTCCACTTAATGGGGTTACTTTCAGGAGGGCATCTTCCTTTGACTCTATATAGCTTCAATTTCAAGTAAGGTTTAAAAACTGTCTGGACTTCACTCAATCAGAGCACACGAAAAGGTCTTCTAATGCACTGATGAAACTATACAAAGCTTCATCTTGCCCCATATTATTTACTGGCATGTGTTTGGCACCTCATCAAAGGAATCAATTGGATAGGTTAGAGAAAGTACAACAGAAAATTACACGGACTTTATTCTATAAGCAATTACCAACGGCGGATGCTCGTCCACCCTACTTGAGCAGACTTCTTGATTGAAATCTAGTGGCTCGAAGTTGCTTTCAAAATCCAAAGGCTTGTTTGGGTTTTAAGACTACATGATTTGACCCTACTTCTTCTAATTCTTTGATTCAACATAGAATGTTGCAGAGTAACTAGGCTTTGCACCAATCTGCAAGGACTTCCTTTTCCTTCAATTCTAGGTATTGTTCACTTCCACATCTTGGAATGTTATCATCTGATGCGTGCTGTCATAGGCTTATAACTTTAAGAAGGCTGTAAATCCACTTTTTTTTTAAGTTACTGTAATAAATATTGTTAAAATGTATGTTTTGAAAATTTTATGTCCAGTTGGAAACCACTGATAGTGGAGGGTAATTGTTTGTTCTTCCAATCAGTTTAACATGAATGAATTTTTGTTTTAATGGGCATACATTGCCTTGCTATTCTTTTGGTTTCCTATATCAATCTGGCTGTGTGCATGATCGTTGTTTCTCTTTGGCGATGAGAGCAACTTTGTGATCGGGTTTTTATACAACACATTTTCTTATCCAGAATTACTTGCTTTTGCTTCGTCAATTTGTATGATTAGATATGTATCATGTGTTTCTGTATTTGCAAATATTCAAATAAAATTATTATAGCATTAGTATACGTGTTATGCGATCACGGCGGACGAGGTCATTACACCTTAACATGTGATTCTGTTATAATGTGTATCCTATTGCAGGTATAACGTAAACGTGCAGGCCGTATCGCATTTTAACACGTTAATAACTAGCGCGATTTTTAAATAGCACGGTCGATAGATTGTTTCAATTCAATCTGTTTTCGATGGAAACCACGTGATATGGAGTCAATAATTATTTTATAGAGTATTATTGTATATATTATTTGTTTATACGGGTTCCCTTAAGTTGTTTATGAATGATCGAACCAGGCAGTGGCTGGAAAATGAAGTTGGCCAAAATGTCATTTTGCTGCTGGACATGAAGTTGAGAAAGATACATGGCACAGATTTTTTTAAAAATCTGACCCCCCTTAGTTTTGCTTATAGCACCCTCTATTTGGACCTATACCTCAAAAATTGACCAGAATATGCTGAATTTTCTTCATTTTAGCACTGCCAGTTTGTGTTTGTAGCAAATTTCAATATGATATTATTCATTTCCAAAACCAATGAGCTTTCAATGTATTAGACAAGAACTTACCTTCCAACCACCCTCTCAGATTGGCTAGGGGGGTCTGAGGAATTTCCCCCCATGGCGTCTGTAAATTTGCTTTAAAAAGCTGTAATTTAAAAAGAAAGAAAAAAATATGCATCAAATTTTTCATTTTTTTACACAATCTCAAGTTCAAGCCTTAGGCTATCAGAAACAGTTTAGTTTATGGCGGCGTTGTTGCTATTTTAGAAAATGTGGTGTTTCTATATGGTATTTTGCAATTTACAAAAAAAAAACAGCAGAAACGTGTACATCTATGCTTTGGCACAAATTATCAAAACAACATTAAATCAAGGGCAAAATGAGGAAAATATTAAAAATTAAAATAGATTTTGATATTTTTTCCAGAAAAAAATGAGGTTTATAGATTTTTTTTCCTGCTTAAAGCCATATTTTTACAGAATTGCTCATATTACTATGAGCCAATTTATTGAGGATACTTTTCAGTAGCTTTTTCATGTAAAGAATCAAGTATTTAAGATAGAGTCAAAACATTTGCCTTAGGCATTATTTAAAGCCAGAGTACATTTAATCCTAATTAAATATGCCGATGCAGTTGGGGAGGAGGAAGAAATGTACGATTTCCCCTACGTTTTTAATTAAAATTGTTTTAAATGCCGATAATTTATGATTTTATTAAAATAAGGACTCACCTACCAGAAATATCATTTATTTACACACAGGTATGAATTGAAGGTTCTATTCGCTTTTGCCGTACAAAAGAATAAAAGAAAGTTACTGATGAAAAATTGGACTTTAGAAAACAGTGTTTTCTTCTTTCAAATATGGAAAAATATTTTAAAAACGCCCAAAACCCTACAGGAGACATTTTCGGTGTATGACACTGTCACAAAACACAGATTATTCCCCACACGCACTCCCTTATGGCAGCTTTAAAAATATTGGGAGATGTAACTAAACAAAGTAAACTGCAACGTTCCATTGCCCAATCACAATATTTAATATCAAAATTAATAATTACCACATGACAATTTTGACCAATGCGTTTTATACTGGGGGGAGGCCACTCCACCATTTTAAAGTAGGGATGGCAGCCATTGGAATAAAAAATTGGCTAAATCTTAGTCCAAGGCAAACCGTCCCAAAATTGGGGGGGGGGTCTTTAGAAATGCTGCAGAGGCACGAAATGAAGTCTTAAATGGCGCATATCCCCGTACCACTAGTCTTTGTCAAAAGACTCGTTTTATAAAGTACGTAGGGTGGGGGGCTAGGCACTCAAGAGGTTCGCAGAACCGAGTCTTTGAAATTCACACCCCCATTTTCGCCTCCGAGTAAGTCACTTATCTCAAGCGATTCTGATCCGCCCCCCTGTTAGTGATTGACAGTTCGCCAATTAATTGAGCAATAACAATATCGTTTATCGACCCCCCTGCAAGCAGAGCCTGCCGAAGGATGCTAATTACTTCAAATAACCCATTGTTGACCGTTGTTGTGGCCGAAATACCCAGCTTGCCGAAATAATACCCGGATGCCGATTTACCTACTTGCGGCAGTGCCGAAGTACCGGGGCATTCGGCAGAGGAGAAGGGAATTGGAAAATAACGTGCTGGTTATGTGTAGAGCACGTGTTTAGCCGGCATTTTTATATTGGACAATTCTACAATAAACTCCATTAAAAATCATGCTTTTGGCATTTATGAACAAGCATGGATGTAATAGTAGCCGTAAATACGGATCTTGTAACGCCAAAAGCACCACTGAGACCCCATAAGCAAGGCTGGTAGCCGATATTCGGAAGAAGAATGTATTACGTTATAGCATTGATATAATATGGTACATTTAGAGGTCCCTTTATTGAGGAGGGGGCTATTAGGCCGGTTGCAACACTGGTTAGGTTAAGGCGTTGGGTATAGGGCCTATAGGACTTAGGGTTAAGCTTAGGGTTAGGAATTAGGTTAGGTTGGTTATTAGGGTCGGGTGAGTACAAACATTGGGATTAGACCTGATTTTCTACTTGGACTAAATAGGGGTGTTGTTGATTTTATTTTTTTTTTCTGATGGGGGGGGGTCATGTAAATTTATTATCCGTAAACCAAGCGCCTATCTGCAATATCAGCAGTATCATATGATGTACCTAATTGTGTGTGTGGGCCATGTGGATGGGTTCTATGGCAATAGGGCCATTGTAGGCTAACTTTACATTGGAGGTTATGCAATTTTCCAAACACATCTTTCAATTTTTTTCAGTCGCCCTCCATGTAAATAATGACACGGGCACTAAAATTATTAGTTTAAAGCTAATCATACGAGCTGAGTCAACTGATCACCTATTTCGTGTCATCCTGTGTCCGTACAGCCAATTACAAATGAACTTAGTGACATCCAACAACCGCACGCTGTATAAGGATCCCTCTGTGCCGAATACTGGGATAACCATTGTTTCGGCAAGTAACCTGCCGTGTCGGCAGGGGTAGGTAGGGGTGGGGGTGTGTAATGACTTAGCCCGCATTTTCGGCACGCATAATTGCCGAACACCGGGCGTTTCGGCAGGATACCTGCCGTACGGCAAGCATCGCCGAAAGACCGGCGTGCGGCATAACACAGTGTTTCGGCGCAAGCACCTTCCAAATTTTTGTTGTTTTTTCGACCCGCGGCCTGATGCATGCATGAAAGTAAGCCGCTATTGACTGTACAGTATATCGGTATAGTGGTTCTTAAAGCTCGATTAAATTCAGAGGAAATTACCGGCTTGGGGAATATCACAGTGAGACCAAAAAAAAACGTGCCTTCACTGAAACCGTATGCAACAAAACCAGGTGATTGTTATCCATCAATTCATGAATTGATGGATTATTGACATCGAGAGCGGCGTGTTTAATATGTCGGCTCTTATTGCGAAACTCGTCGGCCGTTTTATGTCCGTTTCGCCGAAAAATTCGGCAAATTGTTCTAGAGCTAATGGGCCTTTTCGCCGTAACGAGGTTTTATTTTTGGATTTTAGTGACGGGAGTCCGTTTGGGTAACTTTTGTATCTTTTTGTCAAGTTTTGGACATCGTTTGATGCCGTGCTTGTCGTCTGTCTACTGCATGCTATTGGTTATGTGTGCACCTATTAACCGGTTCTATTGGGGTTCTTCGGGCGAAAAAGAAATGGTGATCATGTTAACATATCTACCAAGTGCTTACCAGGGACTGAGGTCAAACACAAGTGCGAGTTCATTTCGGACGAGTAGCTTTAGTGTAAACAAATTCCCCTGGACGAATGTCGCCCGAGCTATATAGAGATGGGCACAAAGAAGTTGTTTGTACTTGAGATC
>JAMKCH010005000.1:0-34171 GCA_023653785.1 Ophioderma brevispina
AGGTCGCTATAGCTGATGTATGAAGTCCGGAAAGCAACTTGGAAATTTTCTCCCTCCGTCTTAAGAAAACCAGATATCTCTCCACATGATAATGTAAGGAATATCATAAGCTATGTTCTAATCGTTAGAAAAAAAACAACTATTCTTAACTGAAATCCAGCGACTTCTATGAAGACAAGAATTCTTCCCAGCCTTTTACTTTCTTGAACAACTGCTTGGAAACATAATAATAATTGGAATAGTTCCGTAGCCAGTTCAAAGCCTATTTCCTCTACATCAGCTAACTACAGCTCGTTTCTTTAATAATTCACATTCCGCGGCTTCCTTGGAATAAAGAAATTAATTTGTTATTATAATACGCGAGTAGTTTAAAGTCATTATTTTCAAAAACTTTGTCCCCCTAGAAATGTAGTAGCCTCGTTATTAATCGCCTATCCACCACTCTACCGATTTCAAACTGGGATTTCTTTGGAGGTTATAGTAATGACTGCTTACCTCTTGGCTAATAACTTCTGTTTCAACGTTATGGCTTTTCCACATAATATATAGCTATAGCAATTTTTTTATGCCCTCCGCCATCAGCATGACTTCATCCTGAACTTATTAATGGATCTGCATACAGCCAGCTTTCCAATTTTCTAGCTTGGCTAAATTTTTTCTATACGATTCTATTATAAACCATCAATTCTAGGCTGTTTGCTCAAAGAAACGTAGTTATTGATGTTTGGCGGGACGAATAGAATAAGCTGGAATTTGCCCATCGCCTAGTATTTCTTCACTAATGGACCTCTCTATTTACAGCTAGCGACAAGGCCCTTCGAACATCAACATCTGCCAGTTTTGATTCGCGTATCAACAGCATAGTAATACGTATCGAGATTGGGCCGTCTATTCTAAGTTCTTTTTTTGAATTGCCTCCGTAAGCGCTCCCTACCGGCAGGAAATTTTTAGTAGTGTGAAGTTCACCGGCTTGGTAGAAGTTTTAATTTCGTTATCGGCATCTTCTATCGGAAAAACTCTACGGGCCTCAAGTTTTACATTTTTAGCATCCCAAAATAAGCACGGTTTTTTCCAAGCGAACAATGGTTGCCGGCTGCCATGATTCTAATTTAAAAGCACGGAGACGCTATTTATTTGGTTTTGTCCAATCACTGCCATATTTTCCACCACATGCTTGGGACGGGTCCCGATTATAATGCGTTAGGCTGCTCAGAAAGTAAGGCGTTGGGGTTCAAAGTAATAACTTAATTAGTGCTACTGATCGCCTTAACGCAACTCTGATGGCGGCCAGTTCGCTTTGTTTCACAGCCACACATTTTTAATTGATACAAGATAAAGCTATCTAGCTTTGGCTGTTTTTGGATCTAACACTCGTTTAAAGAGAATAAAAAATCTGAAGTGTATGGGGTTAGCAATCTGACCACCTGCGCCGGAGCGAATAGTGAGTATAGGTTTTTAGCATCATCTGAAATTTCCCATCTCCTGCTAGTCCGGAATTAAGTCGCCGTTACCGTATATGTGTCCATCCATAAACATATCGCCAATAATATTGGTTTTTTCCCAGTTTCAGATGCGAAAATGCCGGATCCAAGGTCCCGTTTCACCGCCATCTCTTTTCAATACCTGGGCTAGCAAAACGCTTGCAAGTAAAACCAACTAAGGCTAGTAAAAGGATGACTTTTCTAGTTTTTTTTCATGACATTGTTTTTTTTTTTTCCCCCCTAAGTAAGAACAATAATTTTTATAAGATATTTCATCGTATTATGATATATAAAAGCTGATAAAAAACAGGAAAAAAACGAATTATGCCTTTTTTCAATAAAAAATTAAAAAAGGCTTTATTTGACACGGAAAATCAAATTATTTTTTTGTTTAATTTTTTTCTATCAGGATTGTTGAATTTCAAGCGGAATGCCAGCATTTTTAATTATTTGAAATATGGACTTATTAATTTCAGCTAAGCGGGCCAAATCTCTCGATATCCTCTGCAGAAGAACGGATATATATCCCTCATTATCCATTTTTGCGAAGAAGCCCGTCATAAATGTGGTAAAAATCATAATCCAAACGAATCCCGGCTGGCTAGCACTGGTCCCCCGCCAATGTTCCGCCTAAATACCTCGCGGAAGACCGGCCACAACCCGATGTAGCTACGATGGCCATCGGCTATCTTTTTGCGCATGTTTAGCAATGGCTTCTTTGCTGCAATGGTCCAATGCTTATTGCCACAGTATATCTAATATAGCTACGAGTTATGCTGGGCCTGCTGGACTTATTTTTTTTCATTTTATAGAATTCACCGTAGTGGTAAATACACCGTTCTTCTTGTATCCGGATGCCTAAGCGAGACCGGTTAAACTGGGCATAAACCTCCACAGCGCCGATGAAAGAAATCTTCTTTGATACTACGCAGATGAAAAGTATCCCACGCTCTAACTCCGGGAAGCTCTGTTTTAATGGCACCTAGACTTTCTTTCTCTTTCTGCTAGCCTGCCCAGCTAATTCACGGGGTGTTTAGAGTATATATGAGTTGGATTAAAAGAGAACCTATCACTATAATCCAGCTTCTTTAGACAGAACATCCCTAACCCTAGGCCAAGCGCGTCAAAGGACTTTCGTTCTCAAATTTCTCTAGTTTCATCAGAAGATGTTCATCCTAATGTGTTTTCATCGTTAAGATTATTCATCTCCGCGAAGTTTTTCAAGGTTGTATAGGCTGCTAGTATTGTCCCCAGTCTTGACAATAATTTCCAATGGACCATCGATAAATGGCTTTTTTTTAATACACGGACAGAATAAACTGCGCTTTGGAGTTTTCATTTTTTTTTTACAATGCGAAGCATGATCTATGCCATCGTAAGACCTCTATCACTTTGCAGATCGGCAGCAATCGGCTAGGGCTCTGTTTGAATATATCCAAAGAGCGATACCCCTGCCTTATACAACCATAGATCCTGGCAACTGAATTTCCATTGCATAAAAACGTAACAGCTCAATCCGCCATTAAATTGCTCATTTTTCCTCCCAAGCACGTAGTATCCATTATCCGCGTCGCGTATAGACGGCAACTGTCCGTATCGCTGAGGGAAGAAGATAAAGTATTATTGTCAAGTTTAATGCTCCTCCCCAAGGCTGTCCAGGATATCGCCAACGGCATTGTCTAGGCTTCAATCATCGCGACATAAACCTGTTTGAAAACTTATCCTAGCATTGTCTTTGTGTTTTTTTAAAAATATCTTGGGGCGCCTGTAACGGAGTATCGGAGCATGAATTGAACGTAGAGGAAAAAGGGATTTTTTTATTCCGTTTCTATAAACGCTACGGCTCATCGCTATTTTTATTAGGTGAGTTAGCCTTTCTCCTTGAAACTTTTTTTAGCGTTTTTAAAATACGGCTATTTTTCTTTCTTTAGATCGCCAATATGTCTATCGGAAAATTCAATCATCCGTAACTTTACATGCACGACATCTTTTGTCTTACTTTTATGGTTATACATAGAATCGATCCGTAAAACCCGTAATGTGTATCCAATCCTCTATTCCGCGGCGATAGGTCTTTATTGCGATAATCGCTTAAATGTCCATTTGCCGATTATCCCGTCTATACGCATTCTTTAAGTATGAAGCCAATGTATTTCCGTAAGCGGCAACCCCTTTTGGAATATGGCACTTTAGCTGGAACACAGCCTCTGGAACCTCATGCTAATCTAAAATCCCGTATCTATGAATTTTACGGACAAAGTTTTCCTGAAGCCTGTTTTTCGGGTAGCGTTCCATATTCATAATCTAGCCGTATCGCTGATGGTAAGCGTCCGTCCAGCAACGCCGCCCGATGATGGCGCACAAACTGCGAGGTACGTAGGCATTTAAAACTACACCATTCTTCGCTATTCTCATCTAATTAGGCGTAAAAGCCCCTCATACTGCGTGGTAGAGCTCGTTATATAGGCGCAGAGTCCATTTTTCTTCCCCCTAAGTCATCAGCAGAATTAAACTATATTGGGTTTTGGCTGCTTTTACGCTCGTTTTTAATCAGCCTAGGCATATCAACTTGAATCTCCGTTTGGTCTGGCTTGTTTTCAGCCAAAAATGCCTTTTCTGGTAAACAAAAAATGTTGGAGTTTTTTCTCATCGTGGCGGATCTGATATTCATCGTTTTTATAGGAAACAATAACGCCCGACAGGCTGATAAGATATCCCCAAATCAAAATATATAGCCAAAAAGCTACTACTTTATTTCTTGGTGATTTTAAAATAGCGGCTTTTCTGCCTATTTCCTTGCTTAGCCTTAACCTGCCCCGCCTCTAGTTTACATTGCTTGGTCTTGTTATACAAATTAAATACTTTCTTCGTCATATTTTTTTTCACTCTAAGAATGTGTTTTTTTGCTGAGTCATGCTTATTGGTATGCAATAAAGTCCGATAATTTTATACTAGGAAATAGAAAAAAAATTGATTTAAAAAATTAAACCGATAACGGCCAACTACTTAAAAAAAAACAGTTGGTTTCCTTAAATCTGCCACGCCACCGATAAGTTATAACTCTTCTGCCACAATGATACTGAAAACATACTAGAGCTGGTAAAATAATACATAATTCAAGATAAATTGGTTTGAATATAACAATTCTACATAGAAATTGAATATAAAACTAAATATACAGCCAACTAGAAACTTACCTATAATAGCAATAAGTACCTAAATTTTAATGGAAGATAACGCCTAGATTTTTTTAACTGAAACCACACTAAAAAGCTGCGGATATACTTTAAAGTATTTTTATAAAGGGGATGCTTGTACATACGCGAAGAAATCAGGCAGTATTTCGTCTCATAGGCGTAATTTTAGCTAGAGAAATATTTGGTCGGCGAAATCAAGCAGCTTTTTCCAGGCGATACCTTGTCGGCGAAGAAGGAATATCCGATCACATCATTCGCTTTCAAAAGAAGATATAGAAAGGCTGTTGGCATTATAGATCCCATAGATTGAACTACAAATTACATAACGGGTCTCTATACTGGGAATATCCGAGCCTTTTACCAACAGGGCAAAGTGCAGTTCAGTGCGATAAATGCGCCGTTCGCTGGGCCGTCTGTATCACGCGTCCACGGCAGAGGTTTTCTAATAACAAAGATGTCAGCCAAAGAAGCCATTCTAAAAAGAACCTTCAGGTCACAAGCCCTTATCGTCCTCGGTACAGCTCTAGATTCTAAACTCCAAGCCTAAAGAAACTGCAGATCTGCTGCAATTGTAAAGACCTTGCTTAGATTAGAGAAGTTTTCATGCTGCTCGCTTATGTTGGCCGATACAGCTTGGGGCAACTTTTCAGCTTACTACGAGCCCTTCAAAATCGTTCGGACTGTGCCGCTGGTTGCTTTGGTCATGAAGCGTCGCGGCAGGCATAATAACTTCTTTGAAACCGATGCTATCCAAAAGGGCAATTTTCTACTGGCAGCTAGCCTGTCAATGAAGATATTTTTAACAAGTTCACCTTCCACTCCTGAAAAATCCTTTCAAAATAATATACCTCAGGGAGAATTCTTTCTTTGTTTTTTAGCTGTTTACAAAAAACCAAAACTATCTAGATTTAATTAAAACTATAATTTCTTATCTCTATGGATTTTATTTTAAAAATAATCAACAATATCCCGCTGAAATAATAATGTAGTAATAGAATTTTTTATTGCTTGTTATCTAGCCGGATCTTCGAAACAGTGGCCCGTTTTCTAATATTTGAGCGTTTTTTTTTTTTTAACGACCGTCAGTTTAGAAGAGGATGTTATCCTCAGTGAAAGAGAACGATTCGAACTTTCGTGACAAAGATCTAAAATCCAAAAATTAGATGAAGATATACTCCTAGGTGAAGGGAACATGTTACGCATTATTATCTTACGGAAAGCCATGTAGCTGCCCGCGACGATTTCTTTATAGCCTGCTCTTAAAAGTGATAGTGTCAATTATTGATGCCTGTCAATTAGCAAAAAGGCTGGGCGGCTGGACACACCATAGTAGGGTCTACTCTGAGATTATCCTTCCCTACGACGTGGACGCAGTTAGAGAATGATTTGAACCTAGATTGGCTACTATCGACGACTAGGCTTAGCTCGGCAATAGATGGCCAGCCTCTTTTTCAGCAATCTTCATGTGAATTTAGAGGGTTATTTCGCCAATAGAATTGGAGTTGGTTTATCTAAAAATAAGCAAGGAAGCTCCATGTATAAAAAAAAAAACTATCAAAGATATCGATGCTATGAGCTTAACGTTAGCAGCCCTCTATCGTGGCAGAGAAAAGCTAATGCTTTTGATGAAAAAATAGTTCTAGAGCAAGGTGATGAAAAACTCTGCACGGTTCGCGCAACTTAAAATTACTTGCCCACCAAACACCGAAAACTATACGAGACGATTTCAAAAAGCAAAAGAAGAAAAGAAAAGGATATATTTCGCCGGTATATTCAGAAATTTATTAGCTTTATTATACCCTTTATGAAGGGCGACGAGGATCATATAGTTGTCTTAGCCGATAGCCTAAAAAAAAGCATGAGGTCTGCAGGAAGCTTACTCTAAAATAGGGTTCAGCATGTCAGCCCCAGCGATTTTCAGCAGCTTAAAGACAGAGAAGATACCAATGGATGTTTTTTCATCTGCTCTAGCGATGATGATGCCGATAACCTTACCTATGCTAGCAATGCCGATGAGCTGATTTCAAAGCTTATCCCATTGTGTATGATACGATAAGGTGCGTTTTTACAAAAACTGATTACCGGCCCTGTGTTTCTGCCATCGTCTTTAGCCGCTGATGAGAAATTTCGCTACTTCAATGAAACCATTGAACAGAGTTTTCCCTTATAGCCGTGAAAAACTGAAGCTAGAACCAAGAAAATAACCACAGATCGGTTTCAAAATCTAAAAAAATTAGGCCGAGCTTCACATTTCAAAAGAGTCCTGCCCTTAGTCCGTTCTTGCCGCCAGGCAAATCATTCTGGCCCAAAGCCGCGATCTTGATGAAATACAAGAAGGTGATAGGCTCCTGCTTCTCCTGCCTCAATCCCGAAATAGAGCCGACTTAAACCTTATTCTAAATTCTCTCTGAGTTTTTCTTAAGCAACATCTCAGAAGCTCTACAGCGTTATTATACCGCTACTATAGCGCTCTTTTTCTTTGCCGTTTTTTTGCGCTAGCCCTTTTAAGAGATTATATGGATTAAAATTCCAGCATATGCCCATCATTCCAATGAATGCCACAGCGGAGTACTTCCCAATAGGCTCGAGCTCTAGTACCATATGGAGTGTTTTATATCGCCAGCTCTCTGCGTCTTTTTCCGCTGAACTCATCTCGGGCATTGGGCCAGGGGAATCATACGTAGGGTTTTTATTAGTTATATTATCCTGCACAGTATCCCCTTGGATTCCCCAGAGTAAGTAATTTTTTCAGTATCACGCTACTTTGGGGAGACTGGTTTTTGTTTCGTTTTGTTTTCCCCCAGCGCTCTAATGGTATTCTCAGCCAATTTGCTGAAAAATCACTGGATTGAAATTCTTAAAATCACACACCTCTGAATCCGACCTTAAAAAAGTGTAACTGCATCTACAGCTTCACGCCAAAACGTCTTCCACACCGAAAACGATGGCCCAAATCAATATGGCTGGCAAGCAGCTATTACTGTGAAATAAGCCATATTTTCCAAACAGGCCCTAATTGGATTTTGTAGAGTTTTCAAATGTATTAATGCCTCTAGACATCCACCAGAGCTAGCTTCTGCTGAGTACTGACCGATAATGGCATCATCTAGACCCAAACTCTGCCTAAATTAGGATGTACACCTGTCCCCCGCGGCAAGTCGATTATTAAGTAATCGCAATTTCCCCCCCAGGCACTTTTATGAAATGCCTTGTTGTATATCATTGGCTCTAACGGCCCTCTTAAAACAGCCGTGCAATCTCCTAACAAAATCCGAATTGACATAATTTTAATTGTTAGCTTATCCCTTTATTATCCGCCATCCGTATCTTCAATTGAGCTCCCCAACTCTTTGCTGGCTTATCCCCGTCTGCTGTTCCGCGATTCTCCTTTTAAACGCCTCAGCGCCAGCTCTACAGGTAGTATCATTGTCTCCCTGTAACTTCACCAAGCGTTCTTCTGCAGCTTAAAAAGCGTAGGTATAGATGGACCGAATAATCTATCCAAGAGCCCTACTTTAGAGTTTCTATCAGCTATCTTCGGCTGCTAAATAAAGCCCAACATTCGACTCCCCTCGCCTCCCTGACATGTGAGGCAACAGCATAATAGCTGAAACACCTTTTAAACGTGTCTCCAATGTAACTTCAAAGCGTTCTTGCAGCTTAAAAAGCGTAGGTATAGAGGACCGAAATTATCAGAAATCCAAGAGCCCTACTTTATAGTTTCTCTCCAGCTATCTCGGCTGCTAATAAGCCGAAACAGTCGACTTCCCTACGCCTCCCTTACATGAGGCAAACAGCAATAATAGCTGAACCCTTTTAAACCCCGAGCTTCATACAAATAAACGTTTTTTCTGCAAAAATCCAATTGAATCTCCACCTTTTCTAGGTTCGGAAATTCCAAAAGCAGCTCTCCGCCATGCTTTTTAAAATCATCTTTTAAGGAACAGGCCGCTGTAGTCAGTCTAAGCGGAAACGTATTTTATTCACATAAAATTAGCAAGATCCTTTATAAAAACAGCACTTACTGAATCCTGATCAAGTCCGGATCTATTATCACAATCAGTTGTTCTTGATAACTTCATTCGCGTAACAGGTTTTCCGCGCCTTCTCTATCTTTTCTAATTAGTTTCATATAGCTTTCGTTATATAACATCTTTAAAATCGCTGATTGTAACTCGCTATATACGTTTTAATATCTTCTAATGTAAGCTTATATAACCGCAACTAAATGCTATAATAATATTAAGATGCTTATTAGATGAGCTTAATCTATTATAATAGCTAGTATAATTTAGCTTATTGCTTTATATTGTAATTATATTCTAATCCCTACTTTATTGTATTTGTAATCCGCATAAAAACAGAGTCTTTTGCTTAAGATCTAGATAAGTCTATTATTCAGTATCATGATAAGACGTTATTAATTACCACGGAGGCAATCGTAAGCGTATGTACATGTTTAAAAAAATTAAAGAGCCACAGCGCCTTTCTCCCTCTGCTTCTAGCGATGGCAGGGGTTAGCAAAGCTAGGCTTATTATCCCTACCAGGCGTAGGCTCAGCCAAGGCTACCGCTAGTCTTAAACCAAACTGAGGTTAAGCCTATGCTTCTCAAAAATCACTCAAGAAAAGTACGTTCTTGTGATGATATGGCATTGCTATCAAACCTCTTTGAACAAAGTGAAGAAGGTAACACTGAAATGCGGGGATTAGACAAGGCGGTGAAAAATTTTCAATTTAAAAAATTAAGGTGCCACATATCGGCTGGAATCGGGTATCTTCAAAAAATAACAAGCCATCCTTTTCGAAAGGGCATCGGCGAAGAAGGCCTATTTCTACTTGTTATTCTAATGTACGGAAACCCCGACTGATGCTGGTGAACTGGTTGTTGGCCCAGTGGTCGCTATGAAGATTTGGTTTCAGCAATAGTACAGCATTAGCACATAAGCGCCAACGCAATTCTATTGAGAAAAGTGCCCGTGGGCCCTCCCGTTTGCTGGATAATATCTGTGCTTTTTATCTGGATTAGAAATAGCTCAGCTTTTAAAAACTAGGAAAATAAAGTCGCTGAAAATTTTTTAGAAAATGTAAAAAAGGCTGATAGCTGTTCGATATAATGGTGATGAAACCCTAACAAAAGCAGGAAATTTTCCAAAATAAATTCACATAGGCAATGGCTAGGAGATATGTCTGGGCATTTATGACCAGCAGGGAATAGATAATAATATGATATGATATTAAGGCCAGCGCTGAAAAGGCGAAAAAAATCCGGGTCGATGTATAGAAGCGGTTGGAGCGAAGATATTGTGCCGTTTTCTGAGGCGGTGCGTCGATTAAAAGCGTTGATTGTAGCGCAAGGTTTTAAAAGCTGGATCAGAGAAAATAAGCATAGATTCCATGGATGTTCCAAGGCCGAAAATCATTGAGAAGGACGCATAGCTTTCGGGAGACAATGTATATTACTCGATCAGGTTATTCATAGAGGACGATCGGCAGCCTTCCAAGCGCTTATGAGATAGATATAGATGGCGCCTCTGTATTCACCGGCAAGTGCCTTAGAATGGGCGAAGCAAGGTGCCGATTTAGGCGCCGGGCAGGTAGTTGTAAAAGTATAGATAGAGAAGGCCACTCATACAGGTTACGGATTATTGAACTAACCGCCGCCCGCTATGCCGATTGCTTAAGTATTCCCGTCATTGCATCTGGTGGAGCCGGTGGTTAGAGCAATTTAGGAAGAAGTGTTTTTACAAAAACAGATGTTTTCCGCGGAGATGGGTGAACAGACGAGGATAGAGGTAAGAGGGCAGAGAAAAGATATTTGCCTGGGAAATGTGTTTGTCTGAGATGAAAGACTATCAGCTAAGAAAAAAATGCCCGACTTCGGCCTCTGTATATTTGAAGCTAGTCATTCGTGCAGCGCGCGATAAGCTCATTCGCGCTCATGTTCCGCTTATTTAACAAAAACGTTTAAGTCCTTTAAAATAATCTCCCGGAAGCGCCGGATTCATCATCTGCGCTATGCCGATGCCAACCAAACTAGCACCAGCCAAAAGATAACTCTATCGGATCATAGCACTTTAAACTCCGCCGGTAGCTATAATTGGTATAGAAAGCAGAGCTTATAGCTTTCATAAAACCATGGCCTAGACGATTAGGCTTCACCCCCTTCTACCCGAATAAAAGCCGCCAATACCATTTCATCATAGATTAGGGCTATGAAATGTTATTCAAGGCTTAAAGGTATTACCAAGGAAACGGGATCGCTCCGTTTTCTTCAGCAACCAGAGCTGCTGACTTGAACGCTACAGAGTCAAATATGCGGCGAGGAGAGTTGTATCATCAAGAGCATTTTCCCTTGTTTCGTTAGCACAAGCCGCGGTTAGCTCTGCTATCAACTGCCTATCAGAGGCGAAAAATTCGTCCATCTTCAGTATTAGGGCAACTTAAATTAAGCCAGAATATCACTCCTGCAGGATCAGCGCATTGTTCAAAATAGTTCTATGTAGCCGGAACAGAGAAAGCCGCCAAACTGAGAATCGCTTCAGTGAAAGGAGCAGTGAATGAAATTCTTGTCGTGTGTGCGCTTAAAAAGCCTGATAGCCCAGGGTTGTGTAAGCCTATGGCATTGATAAAACCAGCCTCTGTTTCAACTACACGCGGATTAGAAGCCCCAGCTAGGGCTTTAATTGTAATGCCTTTTACAGCTGAGCGCCGCAAAAAGGCTTTAAAGATAAGCGTCGGCTATGTCCCAGCCGTATCCCGCCGTCCCGCACTAAGCAACTAATGAGTCAGTAAGCTGCCATTTTTCCAAATGAACGGAGGTAGAGCTGGAATTAATTAGAATTCGGAAGTATTTATAGCTTCTTGCGCCAATCTATGCCTCACTTTTCATGCAAAGGCATATATTTTTTCTTAATTCTTGTAAGTAGCTAGTCAATGCCATCTCTTTTTTAAAACATTAAAAAACAATTTTCTGCGATGCGGAGTAATGCTTTTTATCAGTGCTTTAGGAGTTTTTATAGTGTAAAACCTTTAACTCGTATTGACCGGCAAAATTGATATTTTCATATTCACAAGAAAGAAAACTCTTGTTCCGGTCTCAAATAGTCTTCGGCAATTCACTTAATAACTGGTATTTCTATATTATTACAAACAAGGCTATCCGTGTTTTCAAAAAAAAGGTTCTTGTTTGCAAAGTTAGTGTATTGTATTAATTCCATCTGTATAAGCCTCATCTAGAAAACGAGAACGTATATAGATGAATAACTGAAACTCCCGCTCTTTATCTAAAGTAAAAGCGGAGCGTGAACGGTTCAGCTTAACCAGAATTTCTTTATTAGATCTTTGTCCCTCTATAGAGATAGGATCGGTTTTAAAGCCGGATATCAGCTAGAATTCGCTCGGCCCTGTTACCCAAAGCCCGCCTAGGACTAATAGAAGTAGGCGCACTAAATAAATCTGCAGGGGGGGCAACAAAACAAACTACCGGCTCTATTTACGAAGCAGTTTCGTCTCTAAGATGAAAGCAGTACATCTATCTTTGCGGTTGAAATTCTAAGAATCTTTATATCTGCCGGATGTTTTTCAATACGGCCCGATATTATATAACCATCGGATATTTTCATAAACACTAATTTCGGCATGCATCTATTTATATCTAAAGAAACAAGGAATGTTTTTAGATCCGCTTAAATACACAGTTATATTATCCGGTATCATTAGCTTACGGTTCAATCATTAGCTATCTCGACTTTTAATGGCACAGAAAGTATTCTCTACCCATTTTGGCTCTGCACATAGAAGAAAAGTATGGGCGGCCTATAAGTATGGAAAATAAGTTTAACCAGTTTACCTTTGTACACAGGTTTAAGAAGAAATCCCGCCAGAATTTCCTTATTTTCTTCTCCAGAAATCGGGAATAAGGAAAAGAGGCGATACTCAACTATATAGTGATATTAAGCTCCGCTTCTTCTTCTCCTGGTTTTTTATGATGCTCTTTCTCCGCATTTCTAAAGGCTTAGAAACTTTCTTTTCATTTTCTGTTTTGCAGGCCATGATTCCATTAAGATTACCTTTTCGTTTTTTTTTTATACTCTTGGTAATTTTTTTTAAAATAAATTATTTTATGATATACTATTAATATACCATATACAAGAACTAGCTTATTAAGGATTAGGATAACATAGATTTAAAAAAATATCCTAAAAAGGTTTAAAAAAAAACATGTTGTTGTAAAAATAAAAAAGGAGACTTCAAAGGTGTTCGTAATAATTGGTTTTAAACGTCTGCATTGGCCAAAGAGTAGTTAAGCCGGCCAGCCATCGCGGTGGAGACATGACCGTGTGTTTTTCCTCGCTAACTATTACAGATAAACATCTGACTGCTCTGAAAGACTTAGTCCGAGCGATGGGGGGTTCCTAATTTCCGCTCTTTATCCACAGGTTGAAGATAAACTGGGAATAATACAGGAGGCAGCTACTATTTTATTTATCAGCAATACAACAGGCCACATCATGCAAAGGCGATTCCTTTGAAAGATAGCCAGCAGCCAAGCGATCATTACATCCGCATTCAGATCTACGCCGGTTCAATAATACTACTAAGAATTCTGTATGAAGATACAAAGAGTGCTCCTATCTTCTGCGTTTGAAGTAAACTAATAGTTTTTCATGTGCAAATATTACATTTCTATTTCCAAACCCACAAGTAGATGGGAAATACGCCTACCGCTGATTCTATATAAGGCCCTTACGTGATTTGGCTGGAAAGAGTATAACCACGGAAAGTAGTAGCATTAAGGATACTATAATATCTAAATGTAATTGACCGTTGGGAAGAGTAATGCTGGCCGATGAGAAAAGTTATGAATAATGATAAGAAAATCCTGTAAACCGGCAGGGCGGTGGAGTTTTCGCTTACCTTCGGAATATACACTGTAGACAAGGGCAGCCACTATAGCCTCATCTATAAAATCACTGATTTCTATACTTTCAACAAGGAAGAGATAATTTACTCATTTTGTCTGGTTTAGGTACTTTATATTTAATTATAGCTATAAATGCCTATTTAATTATAGCTACAATCACTAAAACCACTTGCTTATATTATAGCAGTTAAAATTCATCTCTGATGTGCTGTTATATAACTTAAGAATCTTCAATAAATTACTTTTCTAATACCCCCATTTTTAAACACGACAGGTATGAATTTCGTTTTTTTTATTAAAATCACAACAGAGTAAAAAAGCCCTTAACAGCATGCAAAAGAGGCCCTCACCATTGTAAGCCGGGATAATGATACAGCGCCATTTAATAATGCTGCAAATGAACACCCCAAAGTACAGGGTATGCGGTCTTATAGTGTATCGGTTTTCCAGAATATGCGCAAATTCTACTTTTCATAAGAGGCCAACCCAATATAGGGCACTACCAAGTTATTAAACTGAGCCTGATTTTTAACCAAGTCCATATTTATGCTCCGGCTAATTTTCCGAACACAATACCCAAGTCGAAGATTATTTTATCTTTTGAAAACCCCGCGAAGAATTTAAGTAAAAGATACGAAAGGTGCTGTACTTCAGAAATCCATCAACCTCCTTACGACATTAAGCAGTAAGAGACATTCTTCTGAATAGTTTGCGGACAACCCTTTTTAGCCTAAGTACAATAGGAACAGTAGACTTTAAAAAGACATCCAGCATTTTATCATCAGAGTATTCGCTCGGCAGAGACAGAAAATCATTTATATGTCTACGCCATTTTCTAGAGCCTCTATAAGCCAAGATTCGCTTTGTAGGTATCTATAGATACGCGCAATTTGGATATTTTTAAGAAGTTTAATTTTCGGTATTACCCGCTTACGTTCTCTTTTATAGGAGAGGCATAGCGCCCGGCCGGATGGACTCCCCGCCTATATCCACCATATCAACGCCATGTGAGAGCATATCTTCTATGGTATTTAGGAAAAATCTATGTTTTATAAAAGAGCCGCAATCGTCAAAGAAAATCTGCCTTCTTGTTACTTCACAATACCCATAATATAGGGGGCCGTCGTTAATTCCATTTTACAGAATCGGCAAACTCTATATTTCTAAATTTAGAACCGGCCTTTGCTTTACTTTGGATTGCCTCTAGCCTTAGCTTTCAGGTGCTTATTCGTTTTCTTTTTTTTTTTTTAAATATATTTAAGTTTTGTATTATTTTTTAAAGTGAAAGTTATTAAACTTCTTGGCCAGTTTTTGGGCTTTTTTAGCTTTATATTGGATAGTCAGTGAATTTGCTTTTTCATTATGCTGGATTCCATTTTATGTTTTCTTTGTCTTAGAAAGTATGGCATCTGCTATGCATATTTTGCTTAGCCGCCACTATTAAGCTTTCTGCTATTGCAAAAATAGTATACGGCAATTTTAAGCTTGGATACAACTAACTCTAAACGATGGGACCGCAGTTATACACTTGAAACATCTCTTTTAAGTTGTTTTTTCAGCTAAAAGCGCGAACAGGGGGGGAATTCAAAAGGTGCGTCCTTGATATAATGAATATTATTGCTCGAAATGAAGGCATTTTAATTGCCCAGAGCCTGTTAAATAAAAAACAACTTGAATCTCTTTATATCCACATGTTTCAATATCTCGCGAAAAACAGGGAGATAGCTGCGTGGGTCGGCGAGAGCAGTCCTCGCCAATAGTAAGATCTGTGCCCGGAAGTTTATCGCCTGAGACGGAAGTCCCCCTGATAGACAGTCGCTGAGGGCTTAAGATATCAACTGTTCTGGATACCTAGATAGTATTATTACTGAGTAAATCATGTCCTAAGCCGAGGTTAAACCCGTTCGCTGACATCCAGAATTAATTTCTTCGTAAACTAGCCTGCCCAAACGATTGCCAAGCCTACTAAACGGCGCCCACCGGGCTTAATTTTTTAGGCTGAATAATCTTAGAGTCAATCCAGCCAGCAGCGGTAGCATCCACTAAAAGGAGTCTGCCGTAATCGCCCAAATCGGCTGTCTCACCGGCTAAAATATCCGCTTCTATGCCGAAACTCTGCAACTTTTCGCAGAAAATTTTTATATGCCTCATATAAGGCGGCGAAGACCTGGTAGGGCATCCGTCGTTATTCTAGCTAGGGAAGAACAAAAATAAAAATTATCACTAAGCCGGAGCAGAGAAGATCATCGGTATCATAACCAGTTGCATCTTTCAGCGATACTCTTCAAAAACACTTTCTATTGCCGGTTTCTTTCCAGACTAAGTAGGCCAGGTTAGATTAGAGCCACTGCCATCGCTGTGCATAAGAAAGCAGGGGGTTTTCCCCAGTTTCCGTATTATCGTGAAAGCATTGTTAATTTAGCCGCTGCGAAAAGGCCATCTATCGGCTTTGATCTGAATGATAGCCGATTTTTTACGCCGCTTAATGGACCGCAGGGCTTTATGAACGTCTTCTTTTTGTAGAGAAACGCCACCACTGCTTAAGATTTTATCTTTCATGTTCTTCCTCTTTCTCTATCAATAAATAATTACAAAAAAAGCCAAGGGAAAAGCGAAGAGGAAAAAGCAGCTAGGCTATGGAATACGTAAATAGAAGAAATAATTATGATAAGAATATATAAAAATATGGGATTAAGATGGTCTAAAAATGGTTTTAAATAATTTAAACAAGGGAGGCAATTAAAGAAGTTCCTGACACAGCATTGCCGATATCAGCACGGCGAGTCGACAACATGAATAGCTTTTTTTCGCATAAAATTTTTTCTTAGCCGTAGCCGATTCATCAGACTCCAGAAAATATAGCCCCAGACATGCCCATTCTTCGGGCCGGCGTGGAGCCGTCTAACCAGCAATAAAGCCGATAACTGGCTTTTTCATCTTAGATTAAGCGTAGTAATAGCCGCCTTCTTAATTCATAGCTCCACCGATCTCACCGATAAGAACTACGGCATGGGTCTCTGGGTCATCATTAATATAAAGCTAGAAGCTCGTGCATTTTTGAGCCGACAATTGGGTCGCAGCCATGCCCGATGCAACCTGCTGTGGCCGATACCCCGCTGCGTTAGCTGATCCATAGCCTCATAAGTCAAAGTCCCCGATTGAAATAATACCGAATTCCCTTTTTGGCGATGAAGCCCGGCAATTATGCCAACCTTCGCCTCGCCGGGACTGAGCAGGCCCGGGCAGTTCGGGCCGATAAGCCTGCTACCGCTATTTTCACTTGTTATAGACCAAAACCATATAGCGACCGGTTATTCCTGCTGTATACAGACGATAAGCTTATACCAGCGGCCGCGGCTTCATAAACGGCATCGCCAGCGAATGGAGCCGGCAGAAAATAAGTGATACATTACAGCCCGTTTTAAGCCGCGCCTCTAAAACGCTATGAAGACAGGTAACTTCTATAAAGCCGTCTGGCCACCTTTGCACGGCGGACGTTAGCCCAGCTACTACCTGAGTTCCATATTAAAGCACATTGTCTGCAGAATGAAAGCTGCCCTCTTGGCTGTGATGCCTTGAACCAGTACTCTTGAATCTTTATGACTAAAATAGACATAATAAATTAGTTAATTTTAACTCATATTCTTAGCTAATGAACCGCTTCTCAGGCCCGCTTCTTCACAGAGTGCTCAGCCCGAAACAACGAAAATTAACTTTAATCGTATTTTTTTCGCTATATCGCATCGTTCCATCAAAAAGAAACCCCGATAGGTGTTTTAAGCCAGGTTTGGAATTAGCATAAACTACGCACTGCGCTACTCTATCGCAGAGGACGATGCCGCCAAAGATATTGATGAGGATAGTTTTCACCTTGGACATTCTTTTAAAATTAATTGCAAAGGCGTTTTTCACGGTTTCAGCGCTAGCCGTGCCGCCCACATATAAAAAATTCGCGGATCGCCGCCCTTCAGTTTAATATCAAGTGCCATAGCTAGCCTGCACCATTGGACCATACAGGATACATTTCCATCCAGTTTAATGAATTTCAATATGCTGTGGGGCGCTTCTTAGCTCAGCGGGGTTCTTATTCTGCTTTATATCGCATTCGCCAAAACATCTTTGCCGATAAGGGGTTATCGTCAAAATTCATTTTTCGCATCTAAAGCTATAACGGCGGCGTTATGTAATACCAATGGATTAATTTCAACTAAGGCAGCATCTAAATTAAACGTTTATAGAGTTTTGTGTCTGGATACGCTAAGCGCATCGTAAAAGCCGCGACCACTTAAAACCTAATGCATAGGCGATGATTCTCGCGCTATACGCGGGAAGTATGCAGCGTAAATTGCCCGCCCACACTGCAGCTGAAAGATTTTTTCGGGGAATGACTTTAGCAACTCCTCGATATCCATACCCCCAGATTCAGAGGACTATAAAACTATATTCAGCCTTTAGCCCGGTCCGGTCTAAGGTAATAGCCATATAGAAAACTCTTTTTCAATATCCACCGCCTCTGTCAAATAAGTTTATTCACAATACGACCGTTTTCCCGGTCTGCTGCGGGATCAAGAGCATTCCCAATATACCTCGCCAGTCTCTATAGCCTCTTCCTTGCTGCCGAGAATTTTCACGCCACCGCCCTTTCCGCGGCCTCCGGCATGCACCTGTGCCTTCCACAACAAAAGCTGATGTTTTAAAATTTTAGACGACCTCATCTAAACAGCAGGGCTATTTTACCTTTCTACAGAAAGTCCATCTGGGATGGGTTATATTCATAGTTTTTAAAAATGATTTTTCGCTTGGTATTCGGTATTTTCAAAACGCTCTTCCTTTCTAATAACTGGTTAAAACCTAGGTAAGACCTAGTTTACCAGAAAAACCTATAAAACATGGCTTACAATATTTTGAGAAATAATAAATAAATGCGACAAGAATACGATGATTTTCTTAGTGTACATACTAAAATACGCTTAAACCATAAATTCCAGGAAAACGAATCTATTTAATTCATGAAAAAAAAAGCATTTTTATAGCCGGCGAGTACAGGCACACGGGCCTTAAAATAAAAGCTAAGCTAGAAAAAAGCTGATTTTACAAAGATATTAAGTTGCTTTCGTTGCCAGAGGCCGATAGAAAGGACAGGAATAAACGCGAAAAATCTAGAAAGAAGCCAATTTAATAGTTTTCGCCTGCCCGATGATGCAGCCATAAACGGCCTATGCTCAATTCGTAGGGTTTAAATGCCCAAGCGAACGTATTAGAATGGCCAGCTCCGCGAATAGAGTAAGCGAAAGATGGGGTTTATGGTTCTCTGAGATCATGGCTGGCTAGAAAGATATCTTACTGCCGGGCAAGTTTCTAATCCGGCTGCTATGCTATGCGGGTTTATGCTATGATTCGGCCATTTATAGAGGGAGGCGATACTTAAAGATGATAAAACATTCAAGCATCGGCGTATCCGGCTGACTCTGGTGGGGGGAAATAGGGGGAAATCACTTATTAAATTTGATACGAAATGAAAATACTGAAAAAAATGCCAGAAAAGGGAGATCTGAACAACAAAAAAGAAAAAAGCCAGCTAGGCAGAAAATTTTGCCCCCTATGCTCTGGATCTAAGCATAAGCATATACCAGAGATGCAAAAAATACGAATTACTTCAAAAACCGCCTATTTTTCAAGTAGCTGTAGAACCCCCGTTATTCCGGCATTTGCGGTGATCTCGCTTTTCATGCGATCTGTGAAGAACACAATAGTACCTAGTATAGCTGGGCATTTTAAAAAAAGTATTACGCCTTAGCTACTGATATCCAGGTGAAAGACTTAGATACAGAAGTTTTACTGAACGGCAAATTCTTGACTTTTTTTAAAAATTACGAAATTCAGGACTGGATGGATATAATAGTAACAGCCAGGCAATGGCCATGCCGCCATTTGGGATAGGCTGGATAAACCTAGAAAAAGGCGATAGCGGCAATGCATTAAAGAATATAACGCTTATGCTAGGTCAAGCTAGCTAGCTGAAGCCAATTTAAAATGAAAAAAACACCAAAGAAATAAAAAATTAAATTATTAAAATCTAAAATAAAAACTGAAAAGTTTAAAGTTAGTTGTGGATTAAAAACTAGTTTATCTTAAAACCCGGTTTTGTTTTAGCTTAAAAGCCAGTTTTAAAAAATTCTAGTTTTTTAATTTAAGGCTCTTTCACAGCCCGAGCCCATGCTCTTCCCCGGCTTATCTTTTTTTAAAATATGCTGATAAAAGATCCTGGGGCCTTTTCCAGTTTTCATAAATTTTTTTAGCTTGATCCAGCAGTTTTTCAAGCCGTACCCGAAAAACTGCACTCCTAAAAATATCATCTTCCGCACTGTTTATCAGCAGTTTAAACAAGCCGGGCTTTCAGTCGAAAAAGGCTTCGGACTTTTTTGCTGAAATGAACAACTCTTTTCACTCCATAAGGTTGTCCGCCTAAGCTCGTCTTCCTTGTAGCCAAAAGGACGAGCTAAAGCGTCGGGCGGGCTGTAGACGATTTGGGAAACTGCAAAATAGAGCATGGGGCTATCGTTTTCATCGCCTGAAATCACTTTTTCATAGGCATTTCGCAACCGAGCTAGCCTTCGGCATAGGCTTTAGCCGGCCGAGGATAATCCACCTATAACTCGCGAGGCGGAATATTATGCGGAATGCAGCTGTCTCTACTTCTTCACCGGTATTCTTTTAAGCTCATCGCGAAACTATCCCGACTTCTCCAGATATAAATCACCTCAGGTATGGTATTCTCTTCAGTCCCAAAGCCAGCCAAGAAGAGGATCTTGTTTTTTTCAATAGCCCATCCTTAAAATTTCATAAGAACTAGGGTAAGTCGCTAGCTCTTCCCCTGCTCTACTACTGGGCAGCTCTTTTACATTGCAAACATCTGCTAAGCCTCTGATCAAATCTCGTCTCGTTTTTTTTTAAGTCTTTTCTAGCAACGTTTGCGCTCAGTTCAGCATCGAAGTTCCGCAAGATTTTCTCATGAAAATCTTTAGGTACAGCCGCCTCGCCTCTGGCAAGGAGCTCGCTAGCTAACTCTACTCCTTGTCGCAGAGCTAATCCTATAACTCAGCTCTTCGCCAAGGCCGTCGCCGATGCCGCTAGACCGCCTATCCCCTGGATCCCAAAGGATTTCTCTTTTCATGACTGTGTCCTCTGCTTGGTTCATCTTTAGCTGAGTACTAGGCTGACTATATGCTGATCGGCTGTTATCACTAGCAGAGAGTTTCATGCGCAGCTAAATCCTCCGAAACCTAGTTAGAGGCCGTTCTTTCAGATCCGCTAGCTAAAATAATGACCTAGCCGAAACTTTCTCCTGTCCTTTTCTGTACCAGAACAAGAGTAGATCTCATCGTAGAAAGAAGCTGTCGCCTGGCAGATCGCTATATTTTTTTCCTAAGTAGCTCCACAACAATAGCGCTGAAGATCTGCCAGTTTTGCTAAAAGTTGCGACGGCGAAAGTTTTCAAATACTTCTAAAATCTTCTACGAGCATTATATGAGTCACGCGTTGAAAGTGCCACCAGTTTATAAGACTTACATCGCCGTTTCAATAAACTTCTGAAGAACGTTTGCTATAGACAGCTAGCCGCTGCATCCTGAAAAAAATGAGCTGGAGGAAGCTGCCCGCGTAGAAAAATTTTTAAGCCACAATCGTTTTTCAACCAAAAGTATTCTATCGCTGTGACAAATTAGCGGCCTTCAGTGCTGCGCTTAGCCCAGCTAGGCCAAGCGCCAACAATAACTACATCATAGTCAAATTGACCTAGCATTCTTTAATTATAAAAAGCCTTTCTATTTCTACTTAGTGCTAGATATATTAGCTACCGCAAAAGTTCTGCAACTGAAAGCAAGATCATAAAAGAATGGAAACCCTAGTTTTAAAAAAAACTAGAAACCCTTCGTTAACAAAACTTTTGGAAGCACGAATTTTAACAGAGTTTACATATCAACAAGCAGTCGATTAGGATCTTCTATATATTCTTAATAGCTACTAGAAATTGGGACGGCTTGAGCGCATCTATATCCGAGGATCGTAAGTTAAGGCTACATACATAATGATATGAATATGGATTTCGCCATGATAAGCCACCGGCCGCGGCAACATAGTTATGCATGCCTAAACTAGATGACTGGGCTAATTCACTATCGCGCCGTCGTAGCCCCGAGAGAGCATAGGAGCCGAAAACACCACCATTGTAATGGTGATGATCGTATGAAACTACCCCCAGATATCATCCCATGCTCAGTTTATTCTCTTTAGCTTTAAGAGCAAAGGTTTTAATATTAGCTCTATGTTTTTGGAAAACTCCGTTTTTTACATTCCGCAAACCGTGTGACCTAAACCACGCGGGCTAGCTACAGCAATACTGTATCAGCCGTAGGCCGGGCTCTTACTGCTCGTTTTTTCTTCCATGAAGGAAATGAAATATCGGAAATTAAGCTCAAGGCGGGGGCTAAGGCAGCGGCTTCCTTTCTAAAGAAGGACATATCCCAAGGAAAAACCCGTGTGTTTTTTCCGCCAAAAGCTTCTTTGGATTTCTTTCGCAGATCTACTAAAAGCATTGCATATCTATTTCATTAAAGTTGTCAAACAAGCCATAGTTTGCATGCGCTTGCCCCAAGCGCCTTATCGTGTCTGGCGAATTCTTGTTATGGTTACGCTGTTTAGTCGCTTCATCACCCTTGACTTTTAGTTCTAATAAAAAGCTGGCAATGGCTGAAGCTGAAGATCCGCTATTTTCACATCTATACCTGTTTCTTTATTCATGCCCCTGTATCTGCCCAGGGTTCAAGCCCTGTTCCAGCACTCGTTTCTAGTCGATGGACTAACACTGTGAAGCGGCGATGAGACGGCTGAACTTATGGATTGAGCCAGTCTTCCAATCCGGTTTTCAGAGCTGGCGAAGGCAGCTCTAGATTTTTTAGATTCTTTCAGTTTCCGAAGCTTTTTCAGACTGTGTTATCAAGCAGTACTCACCGACTGTAATCTATCTCAGCTATTAGTTCGCCAACCATGCACGGTTTTTTGCCCAATTCGTTAACCGCTTTAAGAGCGGCCACTGGAGATGATCTCTAAGGAGGTTTCTCCGTTTCCAGCTCGGCAATAAGATCATCCACCGCCACAATATCACATTTTGGTTTAGCCACACTGCCAGATCGGCTTCGGCTATGCTTTCCCCAGAATGGGGAAACTATATTTCTCAAACCATTTCTAAAAAATTCCTGTACCTACAATTTCACTATCTTCCTCTTTTCCTATTTCGGCCTCTTAAAACGCCTCTTCAAGAATTTCGCTTGATTTCCGTATGCACCTTTAACATTCCCGAAGCTGGCGATTTGAGAGCATTTCTGATATAACCTTAAGATGTAATAATACCGCCTTTTGCAATAAAACTCCAAGCTCCCATATTCTGCGGCTACTTGGATCCAACGCAGTCTTGGCAAAGCATTATATTTGTTGGAAGTGCTTTGACCGGTGCATGCGGAACAGGGTCACACTGCTCGCAAGCACTATGGCCGATCTTTTCGTTTCAGCTTTCTCTTCTAGCTGCTAACTCGTAATAAATTTTTCCAAAGCAGAGAATACGCTTTTTCACTTCAGTGGCAGTGATAGTACGTCAATTATAAAGCCACGGAAAGTATCATTTGAAGATCAGTTAATGAAGAGAGCACATTCGGGGTCGCCCAACATACTCTTAGGAGTCATAACGATACTGGGTTTTATGAAAGGCGCTACTATTGTATCCGCAATAATGAACAAATATTCGCTCTGTAGTAGGATAAGAGACATTACTATTATTTCAGAGCAAATTGAAAAGTCGCTCATTTTAAGTGCACTGGAATGCTCTGGGACCATATGCCCTCATAGCCGTGCGGAAAGCAAGAGAACAATACGCTGTAGAGCTGGCCCATTTTAGGGAACCGCCCGATGTATAATGATCAATATCCCTGGCGCGTTCGCAAAATCGCCGCCAATTGTGCCTCCAGGATAACCAAGGCATGCGGCCGAGATAAAGAGTAGCCATATTCAAACCCAAAACAGAGTACGCTGATAAATGCGAGTTAATAACGGCGGTAATTCGCCATACCATCAAACAATTATTTAAGGACATAACCTGTTTCCTCGCCATCACAAGGGGTCCCGAATATGGGCATGACGATGTGAAAAGTCACCGGACGCTGTCCTTGTCCCGATATCCGCCAAACCGATCTTCGCTCGGTTTAAAATCTCAAAGTCGAGCTCTCGGCATCGCTCCATCCCGTTTGCCCCGCCTGAAGGTAGCTGCGCGCTTTTCAAAAAGTGGCGAATCTCTTATATTGTGCTGCCGGAAATTCTTTCGGTATGTGAAATAGTTTGTTGCTGAACCTCTTGTAATTTCTTTTTTCCTAACTTAGTATCTAGTCGGGTTTTCAAAATCCTCAACCTTGGGCAATCTAATGTCTTGCCAATAAACGCCCGAAGTGAATCTACCGAACATGGTTTTTTTCTTTCTTTAAGCGGCGTCCTAGTTTTTTCCTCTCAAATACTCTTTATAAGACTCATTAAGCCCTTACCTTTTCCTGTCGCGCTGAGACTGCCGTCTTTCAGAAGTTCCGTTTTAAAAATGTCTAAACATTAGGATGCTTAGCAATGATATCAACATCTTGGCTGGCGTGAACCGCGGCTCATCACCTTCATTATGCCCTCTTCTTCTATAGAGATAAAATAATCCACACATCTATACCACAAAGTGGCGAAATGCAATGGCTAAATCTAAATCGTAGACTCCATTTTGTCGGGCTATCGGCATTCACTGAAGATAGGGGGGCCCCCCAACCTAGTATTCTGGCTATGCTGTGGCTAAACACCAGATCGCGGTATCTCTGGAAGTCGCTGTGAGCCGATTTGGTGTGCGTAACTACGTGAATCATCCATCCCTTGTATTAATGCATCTAGATTGGCATATTTATCCCTCATGACGACGCCATGTCCGCCAACTAGGCAGCTCCGTGCGCCTAACCGCTACTATTTTAATCATCCTTTTTATAAATATTTCATTCATGCACTTAGCATCACCATGCCACATGTTAAGAGGCGAGACATCCTCTAATGTGAGGATTGAAAGCAATGAGAGATGATATTCTATTGTTTTTAACTATGTCAAGCCGATGGCCCCAGGTGAAAAAACTTCACATCGCCGATCGCCTTTATGTTATCGGGCAATGTGCCGGGCCCTCGAACTCCGGAATATATTCCGATACGAGATTTCGCGCATGATATTCACAGTATTTTAAGCTACCTCTATGCCATACCAAAGACGAATTCCTCCACGCCCTGCGCGCTCCTCCCTCTGTTTATAAGCGCCTCCAAGCCGGATAAGCGCTTCGTCGTCGCCGCCCTCCAAGCCGAAACGGTTTTTTGCCCTACGTACTTCGTTTTTGCAGATAAGCGCCTCGAATGTCACAGCTTGCGCTCAGGTTTGTGTAATCTCTAACCTTTTTTCTATAGTATAAGCCCCGATCGCCGTAGTCGGCCGATTTTAGTGTAATCCATTTTCCTTAAGCTGGAGTTAGAGTTAATCGCAGGATAAACTCTATCCCATTTCCCAGTATTATTATAGGCTCGCAGACAATCGAAATATCCTAAGTTTAGCCGCAACCTATTTTCACTCTCTAATCATCAACTCTCTATAACCGATGCAAATACCATATCAATATCACTCCGTCCAAATCGAAATAGGCAAGGTTTAAATACCGAACTTTTTCAATGGCATTCGGCCTGCTTCGCATACAATGGGTTAATTAGCCGCCGCTAAATCCCTCGAGCCCGATAGGGCTGAATAGGTTTCGTAACTGATTTTCTTTTTACAGCATGAAATCGAAAAATTCTAGGCTTTGGCGCTTTTTCACGCTTTTTTTTCCCGAGACCGCAGCTCGGTGCCGTTTAGCGTAGTCATTTTCTCAGAGCAGCTAAGTTCTTTTCCTTCCTTATCCCGTCTTTAGCTTCCATCGCGTATCCCGTGGAAGAAAATAGCCCACGTTTCAATCCAGATTTTCCGGGGCGCTTTTGTATTGCTCATACAATTTTTCTATGTATTCCGGATTTAAGAGTTTGAAAGATAGCTATATGGTTCCAGCCCTAGTCTTAAGTCCCTATTTTGCTCTTTTTCAGTAAAGCTAACTTACTTTACATAGTAATATCAAAGTTTCTTTTTTTCTACAATTATTAGCGAATTTACCCTTAATTCATTTTTTATGATTATTAATTAAAACCCTTCCTTTTAAGATTTCTCAAAAAAAGAAAAAAAACCGTGACAGGCAAAGGAAGTGGAGAAGAAAGACCACGGTGGATTCGCAAAAAAATAGAGGTCCGAAATCACGACGGATAGAAAAGAAAAAAAGCGAAAAGATATAAAAAGTCCATAACACTTAATAAGAAAGCAACTGACAACCACTACCTCTAAATATCCGGCCACTGTTTTATAAAGAAGTAAGGAACGCAAAGGAAAAATTGTATAAAATCTTAAGAGTAGGCTTTCATAATAACTTTAACTCTCCACCTCAAGATAAGTAGAGAAACACGGCAACAATAAATTTCGCTCCAGTTCTAATTTTCAACCAAAAATAAGCGGGAAAAGCGAGGGCAGAATAGCTTAGGGTATAAAATCCGAATAATTTTCGCTAACTATATCACTCATTAATTCCGGCATAAAATATAATGATCTTTTTTATATGGAAGTAAAAACCTAAAGAAGCTAAATACATATACGAAATTAACCGTGGTATTCATAACCCTTTAACTCAGTACCGATGATTGGTATATACTAATACCATAACCGGATAAGAAATATTGAGAATTTCAATGACAAATCTCTTTTCTTTTTTCATGGATCTGCTGAATGAAAAGCATTGTTTGACTAGAGCTTTATATTAACGCGAGAGATTAGCAAACTTTCTGCCTAGCTAAGACTAATTTCATAGCCAGTATGTTTATATTTCATTTATGCTTTCTTCAATGTATGGAAGCATCTCTACTTCATCTCATCAATCTTTGTTCTCATTACTTATTAATAATTATACCATCGCTTAAATTAAAGAATTTATATAGCCTAAGCTACTAATGCTTTTTGAAATATTCCATAATTTTGGTTATCCCCTCCACTATCCTCCGATAGCTATACCTTGGGATCTTGTCGCCTATGCCCGAGCTGAAACTTCTTTATAAATTAAATTATCCACTCTATTTAATACATCAAGGTAGCGAATAAGTGCCACGTGATTGCCCCGTAATACACCAATGTTTCTGGGCTCTATATCTCGTCGATACTTTGGCTTCTGTGATCTAAAATATTATCTAAGCTCGCTGAAGTTCGTCGTCCACTCTCACTATAAACCCAGCAAGGCAAGCCCATCGGCGCTAGGCGCATAACGGGCATGCCCGCGCGGATTCCATCCGCATAGCCTTATCTTATGAAACTAAAGAAATGATTTTGGCCGCATGGGTAATTTATGTTTTGCAATAACCGTGTTATAAGAAACTCTGCTTTCATCTTCAGCAATTTCCTAATTTTTAAATTTTCCTCAATAGCAGATTTCAGATCATTTAAACGCAACTTGTATCGTATAACTCTTGCTCAGCAGATTTATATTATTGATCTCTCCTGTTTCTGATAGGTGCGTATTTAAAAGCGTAGCGGCTTGGTTTTCTTCCAGTATTGGAGGCTTGCTATGCACCTCCAAAAAGCTTTTTTATAAATACTCTGCTAAAACTCTAAACTGCAGATCCTTGAAATATTAGAAAAGCAATAAATAGCAATAGATGCCCCTATAAGAGAATAAGCAGAAACGAATATTCTTTAACTGGTTTATAAAGTTTTTTTTTAGACTAGCCATGCAAACGTAGCTCCTTTTTTTTTGAAGTGCATCCCCTTCCCTTTTTACAAAGCATATCTATACTTCTTTCTTCTTTTATTACAAGACTATAGAATATTAAAGCTAATACAATAATAACAACAATGATATAAATAATTAAGGATAAAATACTAATTTATTTTTTTATTATAAAACAAATTTCCACAGGTAGCAAGATGGATTTTAGCCTATAAAAATAAAGCCAAAATAGAATACACAGCAAAATAGGTAGATATAAGTTTCAACTATTTTCTTTTATTGCTTAATTTTTTTAATTTGATCCGGTAAATGCCGGTGCCATTGACAACGCAGAGAGTCGTGATCATTTTAGCAAGAACGACCGGCACATTAGTGGCCTGTGGATGTATTCTTCAATCCGCGGCGCAATCGCTCCCCCCCGCTTCAAACAATGCCCTGAATCCATCATAATCGCCGCCAACTCTGGTGGTGTTTGCATCAGACTATTTCTTATCGCCGCCAACTATTCTCTAAAGTGTTGGCTACAGCTTTCTTTAACTCTTGTTGCCGATAAGCCTGGATTCCGCTGGAAGCACGAAGCATAATCTCTTCCTTTCACAATCAAAACCTCTGCCTTGCCATCCGCTGCGTATTTAAGTCTAACGTTCTTCTTTGTATCCTCAGCCGTCTGTCACCAATAATAAGAGTATAGGCGTTTTTCATGAAATTGACAATAGCCGCATCGATTTCACTTTCCGCCAGGCGCATAGATGTTTTCTATAACTATGCTTCCTAATGATATAACAGCAATTTCATTGTTCCGCCACCAACATCGACATCATATTCCCAAGGGTGTTCCGTTGGCATACCAGCCCCCAAATTAGCAGCCGCTAACGGGTCTCTATCAAATATATTTCTCTCGCGCCAGCGTCTCACAGGACTCCTGCACAGCACGTCTTTAGACCTCGTAATCCCCCAGTTGGTATGGCCGATGCACTCTTGGCTTCAACAAGGTTTCTTTCTTAGCTACTTATGAATGAAGTGGCGGATCATCTTTTCGACAATTTCAAATCAGCAATAACGCCATCGCGCCATCGTTAGAACGGCGACAATGCTACGGCGTTCTCCCCAGATAAATGGGGCTTTCCTCGCCCAATAGAATATGATTTGACTCGATTTCTTTTCCATAGCAAAACACGGCGGTTCATTTAATACTACTCCCTTGCCTCTAAATAGGATTAGAGTGTTCGCGGTTCCAAGATCTATTCCCATATCCCGAGAACGCATGGACATAAGGTTTGGCATATAATTTTCTATCCTTTTAGTATTTTAATTCTTCGTGTATCAGTATCTCTTTCAAACTTTGATCATTTGATTAATCTAACTTAATAGTTCAGTTAATAATTATTCTTTTTTAGAGAGTGCCAATATTCGTAAAATAGCCTTATTTCTTTCTATAGAGGCCTAAGAAGAAATTTTTTATAGCCGTATCAGTATATAATAGGACGTAAGTAATCGCATAGCGTTTTATAAAATCGATATCATCACTACCGCTTTCGCTGCGATAAGACGAAAATAAAAATCATCTTTTTTGATAAAACACATGGATACATATCCATAGCATCATCACAGCTTTTTTTAAATGTTCATCAAATTGATTGATGTATAAAACTATTCTCTAAAATTTGCTCTGCTTTCACATACTATAATCTCTCGAAATACAACTTGCCTAACTTGAATTTTCAGATTCCTAATATTCAGGCTTTACTGAAGTTAAACTCTATAATAGTCGAAGGCCTTGTCAATTCTTGAAATGACTATAAACAAATATAAATCTTGATAAGCTTGCTTTCTCCGTTGGAATTCGTCCAGTTTTTTCTTAGCAGAATCATCTAAGATAATGGCAGAGCATCTAAGTAATAATCGCCCCAGTTTTTAAAGAGTAGTGAAAAAGTTCTTTTTTTGCAAAGTTATTATTAAAAAAGCCGTTTTCGTAGATGTATAAAGGCAGTAAATCACAGTATCTCTATTATGATTTCTCTGGCATAATGCTATCTTTTAAACTTTAAAACCTAATTTTTTGACCTGTGAGTAATATTAAAAAGCAAATTTTGCTTTGTAATAAATAATTGAATCTTTCAGGCCTCTTGAAGGTTTTCATCGGCTAGGCCTCATCAACATTAAGAGAGGTCAGAAATAACTGCGTGCAAGGAAAAAATAAATAAGCCCAGAGAAAAAACCAAGATTGAAAAGACATTAATATAAAACATATAAATCGCCTCTTAATTTGCCATAGATCACAATTTTTTTTTCATATAAAAGGATGTTTTCAATCTTTATTTTAATTTTAGCCTGACCATTTTACTATATTGCTTGTATATGTATTTTATAATTAAATGCCTTATATTTATAAAGCTTAGATAATGAAGAGCTTAAAGCAATTTATAAAAAAGCCATTGTTCAGGACAGCAGTCTTATTTCAATGATGTGAAAAAACCAATTCAGGGAACAGTTTACTATCGCTTATTGGTGAAACGGCCTAGTAGCGCTAGAAAAAATCCAGCCCAATAAAATGTACGGCTTTTCGCTAAAATGGAAAGTCAAAATATCAGCGGCAATGTCAAAGCTAGGCCGGCCTCTCCATGCTTTTCCGAGGCTGAAAAACGCGGAATTAACGACCAGGAAACCAAGATTAATAGAGGCCACTCTGCAATACCCGGATAGCCTTAGCTATGCTGGCGGCGATTAAAAATTATAAAATAGAGTTAGTTATGCACGGAACAAGCCCTCTGTTTAGCGACGGGAAAGTAATGCGCGCCTATGGGGCGGATTTTTTACATGGACCCCGCTCGAATAGAGCTGGAGGGGCGCAATAGAGTACGTGAATACCAGGTCGCCACAAGAAAAACATTATGCTAGCTCAATCGTTCAGCAACCAGGATACCCAATCAGACCATTATAGGGCACCGGCGCCCGGAGATTGCGGATACCGGGGGGCAGATAACTCACTTTGTATCGGCTATGGGAACAACCGGCACTATTACGGGAGTTAGCCGATTTGAAAGAACAGAATAGCGCTATTCAAATCATCGGCGTCCGGCCGAATGAAGGCTCATCTATTCCTGGAATTCGACGATGGCCAGAAGCCTATCTTTGCCCAAGATTTTTGATGCTAAGAGAGTTGATGATATTCGCGATGTTTCCTCGCCCAAGCCACCGCAACAACTAGGTCGTAGCTAAAAAGGAAGGGCTTTTCGCAGGGATAGGAGCGGCGGCGCCTGCCATATCGATTTAAATTTAGCTCAAGGGATTCTAATGGTGTATTGTATTATCGTAGTGACAGCGGGGATATAAATACCTCTCTACCGATCTTTTAAGTCTTTAAATCTTTGAAATTTTTTATTTTTTTTATTTTTTTTAGTTTTCTTCTTTTTTTGATTTTTTAAAGCATCCTTCAGCGACTTAAATTTAGTATAAAAACAATACTAAGCTACAATATGGCTATATGGAATAAGATAAAAAAAAAGAAAACTCACCAAAAGAAAAAAAGAAAAACTAGCGGAAGAAAAAATAAGCAGAAAATAGAAATATGCTGAGCGAGATTCAAAAAGATGAAGCGCAATTATTTGATGTACGCGAAGAAGAAGAGTGGGAAGAAGGCCATCTAAAAATTGCCCAGCTCCGACCGCTCTTGCTGTGGAAACGATGAGTTGGATTTGGAATCTTTCGATAAAAGTAAGGAAAACTACCTTCACTGTCGCTTGGGAATAAGAACTCTGAAGCCGCTCCTATTTTAGAGGAAAAAGGCTTTTGAAAATATATTTGCAGAAGCAGGTTTTGAAATGCTGAGTGAAGAAGGCTTGGAATAACAGAGCACAGAAGAAATATTATAAACAGGAAATATTTGAACTAAGTTGTAGAACATAAAGGATATCTTCGCTTTGAGGCTAAAAGCTCTGAAAGGACCATACATTAGTCTTAGACGGCAAGGTTAAATTTCACCCAAAGAATCCTTCGGCCGACAGAATGCGTGCTAGTCGCCTTGGCCAGTTGTTCAAGTATGGATATTGTTTCTATTGTAGCTAAAAGGAAACAGAATGTTTCAGCGATTTTAAGGTAGAAGTTGACTCTATTAAAAGCGATGTGCATCCTAAAGTATTACGAATAGATCTTATCTACTCGGCGAGGGCAATAATAAAATGACTCTGCCAAACAAGCTGCGAAAATTCCAAGAATCTTTGAAAAACGGTTAAACTTTCCCATGGAAACATATTGCTCAGCTGTCACGGCTATGCTAAGACTGGGGCGTTGATATATCCGCATCGCGTTGAATGCGATAAACAAGACATCCCAGCTGTGTTCAATATTTTGTCGTTAGATGTAGCTGCTCTGCCGTTTTAATTTGAGCCATAAGTTTTTTAAGCCTTCATTTAACCAGTGATATCAATAGAGATTATTACTTTAGCGTTATTCACTGGCTTTAACTGGGAGGATAGCTGGTCTATTCAGCGGATTTATACGCCTATTCTTGCTGTTTCTTTCGATAGCGTCTAAATTGGATGCCTTTTTAGACGCAAAGCGAGATTCTAAAGCCTGTAAAATGCTTAGTTGCAGCAAAAAGAAACTAAGCAAAATTACAGTAGAGATAGCCGCAATTCTTCCTTGGATTGCTTAATCCTCCCCCTCCGTTGCTGCCCTCAGAGGTTCAAAATAAACTAAGAGCTTTAATAACGACGTCTTTCTATTTAGCCTAGGGGCGTTTTCACTTATAGTAATTTTCCTATTGCTCCTACTATGCTTTTCTAGATACCCTTTTACGGATATCTAAAGCTGTAGATATTTAAGCCACCTAAGTTCCTAATCTGTAGAAGGCTGATTTCATGCATCTCCTTATCCTAGGTGGCTCTGCTTTTTTTATTAGGCACTTCTTATCTTACTCTAATTTATAACAAAGCTTCAATATTTTTCTATAGTTAAGGAACTTCTAGTCAGCCTCTATCACAGGGGAATTCGTGATCCCTATTATTCTAAACACAGTCAATACTGAAACAAGTTAAGATATAATTCTCTCTCACTATGAAAAATAGCCTTTGGTGTATAGGAGAATGAAACGTATGCTGGAATTTATTAATCTTATCAACTAGCTGCTGTTTCATCTCAAGCTTAGAAGATGTCTTTTAAGTCGGCTTAGCTTCGTTTACTGACACTCTACCATAACGCCGGAATAACTACTCTTGACAATCAAAAAGGAAAAGGATAGGCAATACCAAACGGACCATCTAGTTATGTTGAAATTAGATGCCAAACGGGGAATAGGATGATAATGCTGTTGGATTTTTCCGCTTAGGCTTTATGCTAATAAGCCTACAATCTTTAAAATAAGCTATGAACAAGCTATTTTATAACAGCACTTAGTCATGCAGAATTCTCTTCAGATTTAGCTATTAAGAGTAAGCTAAGCTATAATGTTCATAAAATTCAGATGGCTTGTTTTAAACAGCTACTTTCTGCCATTAAGCATTATTTCATATGTTCTTTAGCCCTTAAGTATAGATTTAAAAATTTTAACGAAGACTTATTATAAGGTTTGCGAGGCTGTTATAGAGCGCTGTAGAACAGCCCTAGTTTAAGCCTAAATGAAGATCTGCTTTCTGCCTGAGCAATAATGACATCGTGAACGCTTATACTATTGGTTTTAGTATGAATTTGATCGGCTAGAGCATCAGAGTAGATAGTTTCTCATTCACTAAATCCACAGAAGTGTTAAGATCGAAGAAGAAGAAAAAGATCTTTCCCTACTAAGCTCGGCGGATCGGATTGCGCATGTTCCAAGCTCAAATCAAAATCAACAAAGTGCTCTGGCTTTTCAGCTTGCAGATATAAACGTCCGCGGCCCTATATACGGCGGTATATACCTTTGCCGTTTGCAGCACTATTTCCTGTATCTTAGTGGAAAATTGCGATTCCATTTCTAAAAAAATTGACAAATCATGAAAAAAAATAAAAAAATTAAAAATATTTTTATAAAAAAGTAATATCTTTTTTTTGAATATCTGTTTCGTATTAAGCTTGACCAATACTAAGCGCTGCTTAAAAATTGCCCTTGCTGAATTCACCACGCCACGTTGCTTCGTAGGAACGCGAAGCGGATATAATCCACCATTTCCTTCACAAACACAACGTGGGGCATCTTGAACGTAGCCTTTTTTAGGGGCTGTGTATGCAAGGCATCGGGATGCGCTGGGGCATACACCAATTTTAACGGCGATTGATCTGTTTCTATTTTCACAACCCTAACCCCCTCACCTAACCCCGGTTTAGGGCATTGGTTTAAAATGTGTTTGAAATGAGCTGATCCTTCGGGCCTTAGCAGGACTCTAGATCGTCTGAAAGCCCGCCTGTCGGTAGTTCTAGCAGTGGTAGTAGTAGCTTGCGAATATTATCCGAAATAACCATCTATGCGAAGCGCTGGGCCGTACCCCGTTGCCGCAGTGTTAATGGCCATGTGAAAAAACTCATAGTGATTAGGTCTTTATTAAGAAGATATCTAATTTAGTGTTGTATTATTATTTAGTGTTTATTTAATTTTTATTATTTAAGCTAAAATGCTTTTAAAGCGGCCGCTATATGGCTGTTAGAATAGTCTGAGCGGTGTATAGGCCAGTGCACAGCGCATGGTGATAGGTAAA
>JAMKCH010005001.1:0-54099 GCA_023653785.1 Ophioderma brevispina
AAATTTTAGGGGTAACGGATGATTGGTTTGGATGTTATGAGCGAAAAATATGCCCCATTTTGGTCGACCATATTAATTTTACACAGTACTGTATGGGGATTACAAAAATCACGTTTTAGACTCTCACTCAAAACGGGTTGAATATCGGCGCGAAACTACCGATGGGGTTTTTGGGTGAAGGCATTCTATCAAGATGAAAAATTTATAGGACTTAAAATGGGTCATCCCCTTTAATATAGCTGTAACTTTAAAATTTAGTACAACCTTATTTTGCTGTTGATAATGTTTCAGTAAATCGTAAATCCCAGATCGTTGAACCAAAATGTCGATCTTTAATTATAAATCGAATTGGGGGAAAATTCATCTTTTAGTGCAGGTTTTTTTTCAAAAAATATGCGCAGTACTACTGGAGCAATATTTTGAAAAAAAAAAAAAAACAGTTACACTAAAATGCCGCTATGGATTTATAATCAATTATGGTGGGTATGAATCCCTCTCTTCATTCCTTTTGTTTTAATACTGTTAGTTACCCTTATGTATGGGATAAACAATCTACATCACGAACCGTATGGGTTTATGACACTGTAAATGTTTGCCCCACAACAAATGTGTTGTGTGGGGCTTACGTTATACAGCAGATGGGCAGGCGGGGGTGGGTGGAATGGGCCGCATAAACCATTAATTCACTCTAAGGAATAAAAATACTCAATGAATTTCTAATTTTGGCTCAGTGATTAGAACATGAGGAGACATATGTGTATACTCTTGGGACAGCAGGTTATGAATATTAATGAGCTCATTGCATATTTTCAATAAAACACAAACAGAAAAAAATAAAAAACTTAAAAAAAGCAAAATTTTGTAAGGAATTTTTGATAAGGGACTAAATCCTAATGGCAACAATTTGAAGTTGCCCAGTAACATTTTGCACAACCTTTCCTGTTCAAGTGGTTGAATGGGGGTCAGGTTAGCGCAGTGGGTCTTTCTCCTCACTTCAAACCACTGTGGTCCCAGCGTTCCCAGGTTCGACCTCGGTGGGCCTGCCTTACGATTCATGTGGTTTGGTTTCAAGTCCAGACTCGGCCAGCAGGTTTTCTTCGGGTACTCTGGTTTCATTCGACTTCTAAAAACTGGCTTCTTCCCTAATGTGTATATGAAATGAAAGTGAATTGAAAAAGTATCTTCGTGAACTAAAATGACACGATAATTTGTTGATGTGTCGTTAAATACTAATACCTCCCCTCCTCCTCTCTAGTGGTTGGATGGTCAAACATGACATGCTTGTCAAATTCCCCTTGCCCCACAGAAGAATCAAACTGAAGGAAAAAAGAGATAAGTTGTCCGTCGTTGGTCATTGGCAATGTAAACCTCTACTTCTATACAGAACTCTGATGGGTGCTTTACTTCTCAACCTGGCGGTTGCCCATGAGGGCCCAGCAGGTACTGGCAAGACAGAAACCTGCAAAAGATCTTGCCAGCGCTGGTGCCAAGCAATGCGTTGTCTTCAATTGCCAGATGGACTTGATTACAAAGCTTATGGGAATCTTCAAAGGTCTGGCATCGTCTGGTGCATGGGCTTGCTTTGATGAATTCAACAGAATTGAATTGGAGGTGAGAGTTCAATCAAGTCCTTAAAGGAGATCCCGTACCCATGAATGATATTTATACTCTTTAAATAATTATTAACCACAATCGAAAAGTGTTTCATCGAAAAACGGAATATATTAACCATAACATAAATTTTAAAAACCTATCCAGTGTGACCATAAGCTATTTAAAAAATTCGCAATGCGTTGTATAACGTATTATGTGATACTGTCGGCACGTTTGAGTTCATAATAGCACAGGAAATACACATTATGAAAAGCATCACGTGAAAGTGTATGATGCCTACTTGCCGTCCGAACTGCATAACACAATATACGTTCCCATCTACACTAGCGCGAATTTCAAAGAGAGAATGGTCAGGCAAAATGATTAATTCATTTAATGGGTAGTATAATCAGATTTCCATGAGACACTAAATTGGTTCAATAATTATTTATATACATATATTGATAATTATTCTTAGTACGGGTTCTCCTTTAAGGCCAACTCAAGAGCTTTTGAAGGTAACCAATTTTTGTTTGTAGTAATTAAAAATAGTCATCTAGAACTAAGACGCCCTTAAAATGCTTAATTCCAAAGTTAAAATTAATTGGTTTTTCATTTTCATGCAGTAAAACAGTTATGCACAGTGTAGCAGTGCCATACGATACGGTGTAAACAAAATCCGGATCCGCAATTTATAACAAAGTTGTGGTATTTTTATATGGAAGGGCTTTGATTGAGCTTAGTTATTTCCCACAGTGATTAGTATATGGACAAGCATTAGGTATATGCAAAAACGCGATGTTTGAAAATTGAGGCACCCTCTCCGGAAATCTCTAAGTAAGCCTTAAGTTATGAACTAGAAATGCATCAATGAAGGGGAGTGTGAATTCCTAGGTCAAAAATTGATACCCCCCCCCCCCCCCCCCCCCCCCCCCCCCCCCAAGGACGTTTGCATGCGGTTTCGTTCAGCATAGGATTAGATCATGCTTTACTTGTAATGCAAGTATCATTGCAGTCAATCGAAGAATATATCAGGAAAACATATACCTTATAAGAACACAAATCTCAGTGTTTCCTTTTTGTGGACCGCCGGCTATAGCTGGCAGACCATTTAGCAATCCGTTATGCGTTTGTGTGAATGTCGTGTGTGTCCTTAACTGGTTATTTTTTTTTAAATTGTTAAAGTTTTTTATATAAAAGTGACCTCAATTGAAAAGTTGAAATTCATTGGAACAAACAACTTGTGTCATAGGGTGGCAACCATAGGTGTTGTAATAATGATCTATTTGTTTAGGGACTATTTGATAACCGAAGCAACCCCTTCACAAGCTATCCATCTAACTTGCCATAATGCATACCGGGACGTGAGCTATAAATAAAATACTGATTTGACCTGAATATCTTGTCTCATTGGTGTCAACCATCAGATAACATGGTGGAAGCGGTGTTGTGACTTCACTAGCCCACAAAATTCGCCGTAGCTTCAACGCCATCGATGCATAATGAACTTTGATGCTGAATTTTGCAGACGACGCCTGGGATTGATTTTTCAAACTAGCGGCCGTAACGATCATCAATGTGACACAGGTAGGCCTGATGGGCCGTGTTTACAAACCGTATTGATGACAATAATGTACTGAAACTAACCCCCACGAACTGGGTGTCATCTTTGCTATCCGAGGCTCGGACATAGCTTTGTACAATTGCCAAAACTTTCGGTGCTGTGAATTTTGCCTTCGGGGTAGATAACTAGACTTAAACCGGTGGACATTTGTACATTGTGCAGTGGATCTTTTGTGAACCGAGTGGGCATCAGCGTCGCAGCAAAGACAACACTGTGCAGACAACATCAGCCGCTTGCATCCCTACCTAGCCGAGACTGTGTTTGAAATACGCACGTACAACTTAACTTTTTGATGAAAGCTTCACAAGTGACATAGAGTTGGCATCAGTTTGAGTATCCAAGCAAGTAAACGCCGAAAAATGCTTCTCCTTCACATGTACGAGTACAATACTACGGAACTTTGACTCGATACCCCCCCACCCACTTTGACTTGTCACAGCGGTTAGCAGCCCCTGGAGACTGCCGTTTTTTTTTCTCCGGAAACGGAAAGCCATACTGGGTAGGCACATAATTATATAAACCGGCAAAGGTATAAACTACTAAACTTTACGTCTTTGCATATCACCTCGTAAGCTTCCCAACCTAACAATTTGTGTGGTGTATTGCATGTGTATGCATATCAAGTCCAACTGTACCCCTACCCCATCGCAATTTTTTTCTGGCGGAGTGATATTTTGTTTTTTTAAAATGGGGGGTTTGGGAAACAAAAAAATGGTGAATCGCCGCTAAACTTTCGAGGAGTGATATTTCTGGACAGAGATTTGCCCAACTTTTGCGGAGTGGTATTCACCATAAAAATCGCGGTGATTTTCAACGATCGGCGGTGATTTTTTCTCTAACACAACGCTAAAAAGCTACAAGCAAGAATCGCCCCGGTGATTGTGACCTGGCAGAACTGATTATTTTGATTTGGAGAAGTGACTCTAGAAATTGACTTTCATCTTCAATATTATCGCAAATTGTCATATCTTGTGTTGAATAATTCTGCCATATTATTTGTTGTACTTTTTTTTCTCTCCCTCTCCCTTTAAAAATCCAAAATCAAATTTTCTGTTTTGTAAATTACTCCAAAAGTTTTTCCTCTTTCCTGAGAATCTAAATATATATTTTTATTAATTTTTCCCTTTTGAAATTTAAAGAGTATTGTTTCTTTTTTGCTCTTTTTTTTTTTTTTTTGCCAAATTTCACCTTTTCCACTCATTGCCTAATTTTTTTTCTCCTAGATATAAATATCCTTTTTGTTATTTTCTTGGCAAACCAAAAATTTTTTTCTCTTCTGTAAAAGTGCATTTTTCCTCCCCTCTTCCTAGTAATGCAATTT
This sequence comes from Ophioderma brevispina, assembly GCA_023653785.1. Lineage (NCBI taxonomy): Eukaryota > Metazoa > Echinodermata > Ophiuroidea > Amphilepidida > Ophiodermatidae > Ophioderma > Ophioderma brevispina. The sequence goes on from JAMKCH010005001.1 coordinate 4,539, forward strand.
TTCTTTAAGTACTCACATTCTAAGTTTTAGATTCTTTTAGCTACTGTATTTTTTTTACAATCACCATCGATTCACATATCTTACACCAGCCACACAATATATTCACACTGTCACACACATTGCATGTTAAATACTTACACACATTTCCACAATTGTTAATTTTGGTATTGTAGTTTTTTATTTTTGTTTTGCAAAGTTGGTGGTAACTTTTCAAGTTTGCTCGTACCATTCAATTTCTGCATTAAACTGCCTTTACTGCTTTAGGCCTATTACTTCACCATGGCAAATCAAAGTATCCCGAAATTAATTGGGCGGCCAAAAACATGGTCCGAAGAGATACAAACTCGTCAAGAAGAGAATGGAACTCGGTTTTTTGGACTCTGGTGTTTCAGATAGGGAAAAAACAAGCAGTGAAAATAAAGATTGCAATTGGGAAAAGAAAGATGGCTGCAAATGGTCTTTAATGGCCTCTGGGTCTGTAGATGAGACCAAAAGGACCCTGCAAAAATGTGGAACCTATTTGATGCCAATTAGGTGTGAAAGTTAACTTTCGTGTGCGTAGGCTTGAGTTGATGCACTACAAACAGTGTAGCGAATGAGCGATCGATGACTTTGTGCGCAGGTGCCGAGAGAAATCATTACACTGAAATGATTCCTCTACACCAATGGTGACTGAAAACATATGCATTTCCCTTCTGAGAAGTGGCGGAATGCCCAAATACCTATTTTGCACACCTCTTAAAAAGAAGAAATGGCTCGACCAGTGACCCCAGGTCACAACCTGTCGACCATAGCTCTTCCTCAATTCCGTTTTGCCAGCCTTTTACCAAACGGACGCGTGGTACCGCAGCTCATGTAATTAGCAGCCAAAATTACTGAGATTTTGAGATATGGACTATTTGTCGTCTCATGTACTGAATACTCCTACTTCTATACCATAAACTATCTGGAGATATTACTGGATTAGTACGGGATTTATAGCGCTCAATCGGACGGACTAACGGAGACTTTTACACCGGTCGGAGAGCTCTTATTATGGATCCTTTTTGCCGCAGATGCGGTCATGTGATCTTTGTAGCGGGAAAATAAGTAGGTAAACAAGGCAGCCATTGAGGCAGGGTTGCTGCTTTGGTATTGCCTTGGGACTATGGTGAGTTTGTTAGGTTTATTTGTTAGCGGGCTTGCTTGCTAACAATTAATTTGGTGTGTGTGTATTATTTTATATATGCTTCGTGGTTGCCGCCCCCCGGTCCCGGTTGTCTTCAGGGCACTTATGACCGCTACAACGGTGGCCATTACTCAGGAGTAGTTTCGACAAACACTGGGGCTTTGGCTTCGGTTTCCCTGGCGGGATGCCGCAGAGGGTCGTTGGCTACGCTAACTGCACCCCGCGTGGTCTAGCCTTGCCTAGTCATGCGAGTGCTCCCTCAGCTGGCACCGCATGCCGCTCCGGGCCATTCAGGGGCGTGGAAGTTTACGTTAGCGGAGTGGTGCCGCTGGGCTGGGCCTCCGCAGCATGCCCCAGCTGACAAGGTCGGCTCAGGCCTCTTAGGCGGGGGTACGCATGCTGCGGTAACTAGTGTGGTTTCTGCACATGTCTATGCGGCGGGTCCGCTATGGCGGGGTACCCGGTGTGGGCCCCTGCCTCTGGAGTTCATGCGGGGCTGCCTTCGTGGCCTGCTCCCGCGGGACACATACCCGCCGCAGCCTACCGTTGTTTCAGGTTACGCTGCATCCCCGTACGCTTGCGGGAGCCCCTCCAGGCTATAGCTACACCGCGCCTCCGCCGTCGGCTGCCAGCCGCAGGCACCAGGTGCTTCGTGGTCTTCTTCTGACCCGCTTCTAGCTGGGGCATTCGCGCGCTGCTTCTGCAGCAGTTTTGTCTCCTTTCTGGGAGCCACTACTCAAGCTGCGGTGGTACTGCCTGGTACCGGGCCAGGTCAGGGCGTCTGTACCCGTCCACGACCCTTCGGCTTACATGCCTGGGATTTGGGGTGTCGTCCCCACGCCTTCTCGGCCTGTACCCTCGTCAGGGTCGGGCTTTTTGCAGGTCTACCTCATGGCTCCCTATGGCCCAGCCTATGCAGTTTGGGCTTGGTCCCTGCGAGAGGCCCTGGTGCCGCCTGCCCGGTGGCGTCGCCTGGCTTCCTCCTCCATCCGCGTCGTATCTTTTCTTTCGCACCGTCCTCTCAGGACTTCCTACCGCCGCAGACTTCCGATGTTGCGGAGGACAGCGCTGGCGGGTTGGACTCGGGCTCGGATGAGAGTCACGTGGGTGATGCTCCTTCGCAGCCTTCGACGTCCACGGCAGCTTCGTAGCCTGAGGCTGTGGATTCTCTTCCCGCGTGCCCCCCTGCGCATGGCGGGCTGAGAGTCTCGGCCCTGCCTTCGGCGCCGAGCGGCGTGCGGAGGAGATCTTCGGTAAGAAGAAGACGAAGCGCTCGCGCTCCTCTTCTTCCAGCCGTGCCGCCAAACAGGCAAAGTCGACACCGTCTCAGTAACCCAAGAAGCCCGCAGCCCCGGCTACGTCTTCTCAGAAGTCCAGGGCCAGGCCGAAGACTCAACCTCCTCCCAAAAGCAAGTCGCCTGGGAAGGGGAAGAAGCCTTCGTCCTGAGGGCACGGCGCCGCAGGTCTCCTCCTCCGGGACGGCTCCTTACCACCTCCGGTGGGCGGCGCTAAGTTCTTCCTGTGCCGGAGTGGCCAGCCATTTCTCCCTCACCTTGGGATGCTTAGTGTGGTGGAGCGGGGGTATCGACTAGAATTCACCGCGACATCCCCAGCGACTTCCATGCCAAGACCTACCCCGCTTCCGCGGGGGGAGCCGAAGAACCTATCTTTCTGGCCGAGGTCTCGTCCCTCCTGGCGAAGGGTGCCATTCCCCGGTCGACCCCCCTTTCATCACCGAGGGGTGTTGGTCGACGTTCTTCTTGGCTCCCAAGAAGACCGGGGATTGGCGTCCAATCCCCTGACCTGAAGCCGTTTAAATCATTTTTTATCAGCCGAAGAAGTTCAGGATGGAAACGCTCGCGTCAATCCTGGCGCTGTCCTTTTAGGGAGCTGGTCGTCTTCTTTGGATCTGAAATACGCCTACCTACACGTCCCAGTTCGCAAAATCAGACCGTCGCTGGCTCAGATTCCAAATCCAGGGCCAGTCCGTACGAGTGGATGCCTCATCCCCTTCGGACTATCCACCGCTCACAGTGTCTTCACGATCGGGACCCGGGAAGTGGGCGCCTTCCTCAGGGCGACAGGGGGTCAACCCTCGCAATGTCCACCTGGACGACTGGCTAATCTGGGCGACGGCCGAGATGGTCGGTTGAACCATTCAGGTGGTGCAGAAGTTGGGCTTTATTGTCAACTCGACAAATCGAGCCTAACCCCTCTCAAGACCTGAGATATCTGGGTGAACGGCTGCAACTGCTTCCGTGCATTGCAGAGCCGACGGCAGAGCGGGTGGATGTTCGTGGTGCAAGCTGCGAAATCCATGGCGTTGCTTTCGCCAGGGCACCCGCTCGAGACTGGCTTCGCCGTCTAGGCTTGAATGGCCATCTCGTCGACCTTGTCCCTTGTCCGCTTCCATATGAGGCTGCCTCAATTGCACCTCGGACGACATTACGGGCCGATCAAGCACCAGAACTCCCGTCTATCCCCGTCATGCGGAGATCCGGGAGCACCTTTCATGGTGGTCTCACCGCCCCAACCTGACTCGGGGAATCTTTTCCCCGACGCCCTCTCTGCGATATTGTTATCACGACGGACGCGTTGAAGTCGGTGTTTGGGGGGTTTCCACCCTGACCTATGCGCCTCGGGGACGTGGTCCCGGACCGAGGCTCATGCCACTGTCAATCGCCTCGAATTGTTGGCAGTGGAACGTACCCTAGCTCACTCGAGGCGAATGGTGACCAACTCCAGGTGGTCCTAGTACAACGGACAAGTCCACAGTGGTGGCCTACATCAACAAGTAGGGCGGGACTCTGTCCCGGTCCCTGTGCCTCTACGCCATGCGTATCATAGCGTGGTGTCGAGACCGTGCCATCACGATGTCCGCAATACACATTCCGGGGGCCGTTAACTTTCTTGCCGACGATCAGTCTCGTGGCAGGATGACTGCCTCGGAATGGATACTGAAACGAGATGTCGTGCGGGAGATCTCAAGAGATTATATATGTTTCCTCATATAGACCTGTTTCGCCTCGAACGCTATTCACCAGCTCCCTCTGTATTGCTCGCGGACTCACGACCCGGGTTCGTACGCAGTCGACGCTCGGGCGATAGACTGGACGGGGTTTCACGGCCTAGGCCTTCCCACCAATTCCGATTCTTCATCGTGTAGTTTCGAAAATTTGGCGGGAGGCCGTTCCGTGTCTTTCCTCTTCATCGCTCCCTTTTGGCCAAACCCTTTGGTTTCGCCCAATGGTGGATCGCTTGGCGCCTCGCCGCTGCGTCTACTGAACCGTCGCGGACGTATCACCTTCCGGACGGAAGGTAGCGCCATCTGTCCGTCTGGAGCCCCTAGCGTTGACTGCGTGGCCTTATCCGCAGCCGATGCTGGATTCTGGCTTTTCGCAGAGGGCTGCCTCGCTCATAGCAGCAGAAGAAGGAAATCACCATGACGCTTACCCTAAGCGTCTTGGACCCTACTTCCGCTGGTGTGAGCGACGAGAGTTGTCCTCTTGGACTCGGGCATCTGTAGCCGGGATCGCTGACTTTCTCACTGACGCTTTGATGGCGGACTTGAACTCGACTGTCAGAAACTACAAGTCCTCTATCCTAGCGATCCATAGAGGATTTTCGACGACGGATCTACCATTAATGACTATGGCTCGATCCCGTCTCCCTCTAGAGGGGATGTTTAAACAACGACCTCCGGCCAGGAAGATGGTCCCCACCCTGGGACCCTTAATACTGTCTTAGACAATTTATGAAGCCCCCGTTCGAACCAATTGCTGAGGCATCACTAACATGTCACCATTAGACGGTCTTCCGTGGTCGATCTCCGCCTCTGGAGACATGCTCGCACGAGAATTAAGAATTCTCGATGTCAGCGTCAGAATTTTCTCGGGACCAAGGTGTCAAATTGTTCTTCAGGCCGGGTTTTCTGGCAAAGAAACTATTCATCCCCTCATTCCGACACTCTACAATTTTCTTACCCCGAATTGCATTTCACTCTTCGGTGCGGGACGATCGCCTGTGGTGTCCCGATCGGCCCGTGAGTACTATAAACGTAAACTAGTCCGCTCAGGGGCTCGAACGCTCGTTGTTTCTTACACACTCTTCCCCCCACGGGTCCGCGTCGAAAGCGACAATTGCTATATGGATTACGCTGTTATTAATGATTCCCACGCGGTGATCGGAGCTTCTCAGCTCGAGCCCACTCTGTCCGTAACAATCACGTTTGTCGTCAGGGGCCTACCACCGCGGAATCAGCATTGCCCGAAATCTGCGAAGCTATGTCTTGGAGGGTCTCCCACAATGTTTTTTTTCCGTGTGACACAGAAACGAACAAACTCCCCAAGAGAAAGTTGCGAGGGCACTCCTGCCGAAACCATAATGCAACTACACTATACATAAGTCTCCCATACCGGTTGCCGACGATGACGCTTGCCCCGGAGTATTCCGTTGCCCAGTTGAGCATCTATGTCCCCGATTTTATGTTAATGCCTGTTTAGCCTTTAACTATGTGGGCTTTATTTTTAGTGTGGGTTCGCCTTGGGCTGCATTCTGTTGACTCTCTGATATCATGCTCCCCCCTCCGACTGCGTGGCTAATCTGTGTTTGATTGAAAATATTCATCTCAACGGGGGTTAATGCATAGGTTTCAGTCAAGCTTGGTGTAAAGGAATCAGTTTCAGTGTAATGATTTATTCAAAAACCATTAATGTTTATAAATCATCTAACTGAAGCCTGATTTCCTTTCCAATTTTGACTTCCCACTTCCAGGCCCGCCCCACAGCATGATATATAAAGCGCGTCCGGGGGCTTGAGCCAAAACGGAGTTGAGGAAGAGCTATGTCGACAGGTGTGACCTGGGGTCTGGTCGATAACCATTTCTTCTTTTAGGGGTGTCTCAAATAGGTATTTTGGGGCATTCACTTCTCAGAAGGAAATGCATATGTTTCTTACAGTGGAAAGGATCAGCTTCAGTTAATTATTTATAAACATAATGTGTTTTTTGAATAAATCTGGAACTGTGACTTAACTGAAGAAGAGTTGGCAGAGAGAGTCATGGATTGACTCATATCAGTCACCAGGAATAATGCCCTACAAAATGCATTGCGGAGAAAAAGAAAGTGTTTTTTAACAATTGAACCTCCTCGAGAAAGGCAGGAATAGTGCGATGGGCCCTCGTCCTGGGTGGGACAGAGGATTACATACCGTTGACAAACCAGAATTGACATAGAGCATTTAGGCACCGCTCATCTCCATCATCATGTGACAACTATGGTTTGAACAATGTCAAATAGAAGATGCCCAGCTATCAGATACCTGCAAAAAGTGTGGTGACAAGGGCCATTGGGCCAAATTCTGCAGGAATGAAAACAAGAAACAACTATAGACCGACCTACATATAACGAAGACACCATAGCTCATCTCGAGGACGTGAAGACCAGCGTATCTAATAGTAGAGATAGGACGACAAACAACATTGCAATGATGTCAGGCAGCACTGAGGTGACGACAAGCAAACATGGATTCCCGTGAGTTCTTTGAAATCATACAAGTCTCCCAAATCTCGGACATTGACGTGGTGGAGTCCAGACGATATGAGCCTTTGCACCTATACATAGTGTGTCAGAGAATACGGTCAGCCATCATCACCTTACCCTCAAGTAAGATACCGGAGAGCAATGGCATACCATCTCACTACGCCCCTTTAATATTGTTTATCCCAACAACTGGGCCTAATGTAGGAACCAACTGCATCAATGATCAAGACTCCAATGTCTGGTGCTATATAATCTGGTGTGCCACTACACCAAAAGTGACTGGTCCACGGAGAGATTCTATAATTAGTGACTGTGGCGCGACCAGGAGTCATTGGGGTTCCCACATGCAAAGTGTTGAATGTCGTCACGATAAATGAGGCTGAGAAACATGTATGCAGTGTTTGACACCCGTAGGTCGCAAGCCCATAGAGAGACAGAGGCACACCCATCAGATCCATACAAGATCTTAAGGCAAAGTACCCTGCTCAGTTTGATACGATTGGCAACTTTAAGGGGAAGGCAAGATACATCTGAAACCAGTGCGAGTCGTTTATCGACGCTCCTCGTAAATGCGTGTCCACATCAAGCCGAAATTGAAAGAGGAACTTCAGAAGATGGAAGATCTTGGGTTATTCGCAAATAGAGCACCCCACTGACTTGTGTAGCTCCATCACCACAACTTGAGAAGGACTGCTCCTTGAGAATAATGTCTCGAACCCAAGAGCTTAAAGCCATGTCTATAAGCGGTTTCCTGCATAGATACCTACACTGGAGGAGCTTAACCCAGAGTTCTCCGAGCTCGCTTTTTTCACAGTTGGATGCCAAAGCCGATTTGGTCCGTACACCTCGAGGATCCTTCCCAAGAGTTGACAACCTTCAGGACGCCCTTCGGAAGGTATTGCTACCTCGCTTGCCCTTTGGATTGTGTCCAGTCAGGACATTTCCAACAGCATATAGACATGATATTGCCGCAAGTCCTCAGGATGTGTGGGCATAGCAAGACGACGTTGCAGTTTTCGGACGAACAGAGGCCGAACATGACAAGATCTTCCTCTTCTCAGATTATGAGGTTGCTCAGAATGAAGGATTGGTTTTTAACAGTCAGAAATGTGTCATCAAAGCAAAGCAGCTTGCTTCTTTGGATCGGTTGTACTCAGTGAATGAATTCCGTCCCGACCCGTCCAAAGTGAAGGATCTCCAGAACATGCAATCCACAGGACAGGAAACAAAAACCGCAACGTTCCTTGGGCTTAGACCTACCTAGTCAGCTGTCAACCAAACTTTGCTGATAAGGTAACCGTGAGAGACCTGCAGAAAGACGTACCACTATATCTGGGACGACGACATCAACACCTTTGTTCATGCTAAAAGAAGCATCGTACCAGGAATGCCTCCATACTACATCCCGAACAACCTGCAGTTCTGGCAGTTGACGCATCTCAAAAAGGACTCGGTGCCTGTTCTTCTTCAAAACAACCAGCCGTTGCTTCGCATCCAAAAGCTTGACGTCTGCGGAATCCCATTATCTCAAACATTGAGCGAGAAACGCCTAGCATTGGTGTTTGGTATCACTAGATTCCACACTTACCTTTTTGGTAAAGAGTTTACCGTACACTCCGACCATAAGCCACTGAGATCATCATCTTCAACAAACCGCTCACAAGTGCACCACCTCGTCTACAACGACTTCTGGTGAGGTCCAAGGATAATAGTTTTTCTTGTCAAGTTAATGCTGGGAGCGACATGACGCTAGCAGATGCACTCCATAGACTTCCAAACCCGACACACAATTGCAGATATACCTCTAGACATTGGCGTAGATGAAATCTTGACAGACCGTGTCGAAATGACCTTCAAATTGAGCCTTGTCCATTTTGGGACACAGCAAAAAACAGGACATCCGAAGGAAACCTTGCAGGATCCTGTACTCATCCTTGTGCCAGGTCATCAATGAAGGCTGGCCCCATACTATCAAAGAAGTACCGCAGGAAGCTTGATCTTACTGGGGTTGCAGAGACTAGCTCGTATATCGAATGGTGTTGTTTTTTAAAGGACCGTCCAATGGTACCTCCCAACAACTTGAGTGCAGACAGCCTCAAGCAGCTTCCCCAAGGGCATATGAGATAGACAAAGACACGAGGAATTTGCAAGAGAATCTGTATATTGGCCCGGCATCAGTAAGACTAGAAAGCCCACCAGAGCGTGTGAATGGGCATGCCCAGAGTCCCAACCGTGTCAACAGAAGGAGCCACTAAAGCCACATGAGATCCCATCCACTCCATGGGTAAGATTGGGAACTGATCTCTTTGAAGTGCATGGCGATGACTATCTGCTCATTGTTGATTATCATTCCAAATCCCCTTGCTGTACAAACTACCAAATAATACTCGCAGTGAAACCATTATCAAGGTGACATCTGCAACGTTTTAGCCTCTTTGGAGCACCAAGAGAGATTGTCTCATACATGGACCACATTTTAGTGGGAAGCCATACCAAGAGATGTTTGAATTCATGGGAACTTGAACATGTAACATCATCTCCAAGATATGCGAGATCGAACGCCTTGCAGAAAGGACAGTCAGAAAATAAATCTGTCATCAAAAAGTGTGAAAAAACCGGTCACTATCTGCATGTTGCCCTGCTAAACCTACGAGCCACTCCAGTCGATGGAGACTTCCATAACCTGCTGAATGCTCTTCGACGACCAATCCACCTACTTCAAGTTGTTCAAAACAACCTTGCACAAACACCACCACAAGGTGAGAAGATACACGAACACCCCACAAAGAAACAAGGAATTATGAAAGAGCAACTTGACAGGACAGCTGGACAGAGGCCGAGCAAACCTCCACTCCTGTTGGACAAAAAGGTCCGAATGCTCAACATCAAACAAACAAACATGGCAACTGCAACGTAACTGAGGTTTGCAAAGAACCGCGATCATATGTGGTTTCTACCCCAAATGGAGCCCAATACAGAAGAAATAGATCGCACACGTGGAGAGTTGATGTCAGAAACGCGAAAGATGCAAGTCAAATTGCGGAGGAACCAAGGAAAGGAAAGCCAACCTCAGCGGATTTTCAGAAAGTAGGCAAGAGTTAATGAGATCACAAACATCCCAACCCACTTCCGACAGCCAACCAGAATGGACACACAAAGGAAATTGGCCAAGCAGCAGAATGTGACTACATCCCGGTCAGGCAGAGTGATTGGAAGCCATCTAGGTTTAGGGATGAGTTTTAATTTTTTTTGGTCTCCCCCCAAAAATTGTTTTTTTACAAATGTTATTGATGATTAAGGCTGTGCCAATCATCACCTTTTGTGTTTGCGAGTAAAAAATTAGGTCTACTAGCTACATAATGGCAAATTTAATGTTTTGCTTCTTATGTCAGGAAATCTCCAGTACACAATGCACAATGTTGACAAACATTTCAAAAAATAAACACCACAAATACACATTTGGTATTTTGGAGTTAATAGTCTGAAACTTATTGATCAAAACAAATATATAAACAGTTTTAAAATTAAATGCAAGACATTACGTTCAAGTACTGTTACACTAACAAACATACTTGCACATGCAACATGCATGTTTTTTCAAACAGGTAATATGATCTATTTGTTATGGACTATTTGGATAACGAAGCACCCCTTCACAAGCTATCCATCTAACTTCGACATACCGAGAACTGAGCTGATAAATACAATACTGATTTGACCTGAATATCTTGTCTCATTGGTGTCAACCATCAATAACAATAGGCTCCCTCACATGTTGATGAGGTCAAAGGTCCATATGCCAAGGTTTCAAAGGTCACATGTGAGGTCAAGTAAAAAATTGGCTAAAAATGTCAAATTGACCACATGAAAGTGAAGTTCAAAAACTTGAGGTCATAGGTGCAATATGGTCACATGCCAAGATGAATGGTCATGTGAGGACAAGTTGTAATATTGGCTGGGCAGCCTACAGCTTATATTCTTTGAATATAGTGGACGCAAAGCGCAGAACACCGCGAAAATTCTGTGAAGTGTGTAATATCACAGTAGGCAGGATAAGTTGAAAAGCATGATCTTGGTTTTTCACTATTTCTTCTCCCATCAATCTTCTTGTAGCTTAACTGAGAAAGAAATGTTACATATATTTCATAAGGCATCTTTTCATTGCTGTGCAATGAAACTTGTGATGTTTGCATTATTTTAGGTGCTTTCGGTAGTAGCCCAGCAGATTCAAAGTATTCAGCGTGCTGTTGCAGAGCAACTCAAGACGTTTGTATTTGAAGGCACTGAGATCTCCCTGGATCCATCTGTACATGTTCATCACTATGAATCCAGGCTATGCTGGTAGGGCTGAGCTACCAGATAACCTCAAGGTAGGAAGGACTCTTGTTTCAAACCTCAGTGACTATTCTTCCCAGCTCATCCAGCTCATAATGTGAATATCCTTTTCAATGAAAGACCTACATATAGAGAGAGAACTTTTTGGTGATGCTTCATTCAAATGTCAGTATTACTATACTAAGTTTAAAAGCAGAAAACGGTAGACAACAATGGAATATTTTCCACCCTCCATGAGACAAGGTGTTGTTCACAATTGCAAGGTAGCCAGTAGCAGGAGTGCTGCAATTAAGGTCCGTTCATACTTTACCGCACATGCGTTGCAGTGAGTAGCGACGCCGATGTATTGGTCACTTTCATGCCGCAACCCTAATTGAAGTATCTATGGGTCGATCTGGGCACTTTATTCATCTGCCATTGACATCCATGTATTTAGCTCATCACATTAAACTACTACATACCCATTTCATTCAGTGCCCTGGGTGTGTTCCCCTGGGTCTCCATTCTGTCCATACTACCATTGGCACTTTACTAAATCTTCCACACTTCTTTCAGGTGCTGTTCCGTACTGTTGCCATGATGGTGCCAGACTATGCCTTGATTGCAGAAATCAGTTTGTACTCCATGGGATTTGTCCAGGCTAGGGCTTTATCTACCAAGATTGTAGCAACATATAAACTGTGCTCAGAACAGGTATGGACTGTATTTTGCTGCTAGTCTTGGCTGCATATACACAGATTCACTCCACTTAGACTAATGAGTTAAAGCATAAATTTTCTTTTCTTTCCTTAAGTTTTGTATCATGATAATATACAAACAACAAATCCTAAATGAAGTGAACAGAGTTAGAGGCACAATTCATAATAATACTAAGTGGTATTTTAAGGTTTAATTGACAAGTATAACTGTTAGTTTGCTTGATTTATGCATGCGGTTTGGTGTGGTGATATTATTAACAGCATTAGAGTGGTAATTATTGGTCAACATCATTCAGGAAGAATGCAAACTTAGGCCAAAAAAAAATTGTTGTATTGGAGTAACAGGCCAGTGCAAAATAGGGTAGGGCGGGCGGATTTTTTTATTTTTTATTTTTTTTTTTAACATTCACTTTCCTGTGCTTTATGTGACCATGCATGATGCAAGCTAATAAATCACACAATGACAAAACAACTCAGTTGGAACTCTGGAGAGAGCCTTTATTCAGCACCCGGGTTCAGCACCTTTCATTTTGGCATAAATTGAAGACTAAACATCCTTACAAGTACCCAATATAAGATTTTTATAAATTTGGCAGTGGTCTGGTGGTGGTGGTGGAAGGATAAACAAATACATGTACAGACCCTGGTGGAGAGGTTCCCAAATATTATATGTTGACATAAAAATGGCCTAACACCCAACGGATTCATGACAAAACGCCAAAACATGACGATATAGTTCATGTCCGCCAATATCGCGCACTGTACATGCTGTAACACTAACTGTTCATTCAGCAACACATCCTTGTACGGCCCAGCGTCCGAACTGGCAGCTTTAACACTTTCAATGACAAACTTGCCCATATTTTCCTCGTCTATGATATTTTGAGCAACATCTGCAACACTGGAATTGAGGTCAACACGTCTCAGAACTTCAAACAGAACCGCAAACCACACTTTCCCTTCACGGAAACGCTGTACGTGGAGGCTACCATTTTGCATCTGCGATCGCAATTTTTGATGCGTTATCTGTTTTATAAAGGAGCACCGTACATCGTATTTCTGCAAAAACTTGCTTGATTTTTTTTTTGGTTTTTTTTTTTCGTTTTCCCTTTTTTTCTTTGTTTTCCTCAATTCTTTTTGAAAAGTCTAGGGTCGGGCCGAATTTTAGGGTCGGGCGGGTTACTCCAATACAACAATTTTTTGGGGGGGCCTTACTGTAAAATGTTAGTGTTTGATAGGAAACAGCCAACACAAACTCATAACAAGTTTATACTGGATTGGTACCCAGTAGTAGACTAGAAAGTAAACAGATCTACAGTCATGTAAAGATTTACTCTGTCAATAAAATCAGAATGAGTGTAAAACACCTACTGCATTTTCATACTTCTTATTGCATGGCTTTAGATTTTAAAACATTGTGGAATCACAGTAAAAATTGACTTGAAATTTTTACGGGTCAGAATGCCCCTACAACTGCTTTCAGCGTATTTTGCAGACCAAATTTTGGTCAAATTAGATTCAAAATATGCTATTTTTTGTTTAATTTCATCCATATGACCACAACTACTAGCTCTCAGTGGTCTAGTGGAAAAACGCAAGACTCTTTGATCAATTAGACTGTAAAAAATTTGTTAGTTTCGACGCCACCGCTGTGGTCACATGTTTGTGTCCCTGGACAGATACTTTGTCTCAATTGCGTCGTCGACCCAAGCAAAATCTGGGAGCTTGTTAGTGGGAAAAATATTACAATCTAAGTGCTGATATGCCATGTTGCTTGTAAGGCATCTATTTGAGCAGCCACCCAAGATGAAGTCGCAATGATTGTGACACAAATTTCCTAAGGCTGCTCATAGTAATTGCAACAATGCTTTGAGACTGTTTACAATATTTAAGCGCTATCTACACCTGGTTAGTTTATTATTTATTAGTATTTTGACCAGATTTATTTATAATTTACCTTATTTCTTTTGGTGTTTCCCTGTATCCCCATGAGTATATCCTCGTCAACACCACTTGACTATTGCATAAAGAGCCTGTCCAGATCGGTTGTTCACAGCGCTGGTATCTTCACTCAACTAAACCTATCCGAAACCGAGAGCTGAAGATATACTGGTAGGCTGAATCCTCAAAGATGTCACTTACCAAAGGTTAGTCCAAACTGGGGAGAAATAAAGAAATTTTAAAGGGATTATAGCTACGTTCTGTGCTCACCAGTTATAGCTGTTTAGTGACCTTGGGTACTATGACCCCTGAATGACTTCAGCAAGACACTTATAAACTGAATAAAATGCATAATATCTCATGCCTATTTGTATTCAGGAAAAGTCGCTGAATTTCATCAGGATCACTAACTCATCCTTTGCCTTTCTCGAGCCTATGTATGGAATTTCCCCCTTCTTGGATTATGGCCATGGGGACTACTGTTTTGTGTACCTTGTCAATATTTTCATAATAACCCCTCATCATAATCTTTTGAATTTTGTTGCATAAGCTTTCATCAATGCAGCCATGTGTGCATAGCTCTTACCCAAGCGTTTTAAATGTGGCAGTCTTTCTTAAATACAGTCAATAAATGCCACACAGTAACTCAAAGCTTACTAAGCTGCGCTTTAAAAAGGGGTATTAAAGACACCGACTAATAATAAGCCTTTAATACCACAGGTATAGGGTATAACAATAATTATGAACATATATCGAGCGGCAAGCAGTCCTCCTGGATAATACTGGATTTACTAACCACTCAATGATTAAATCATTTTGTCTGACCAATGCGCTATTTTAAATTCGCGCTAGTGTATTTGGGATATGTATTATGTTTTATGCGATACGGACGGCACAGTATCGTCATACATTCACAATAATGACACTTTACTCTTTCAATAATTTATTTCCTATGCCTAGTATGACGCAACATTTGCCCGACTGTATCGTATAACACGTTATAAACCACACGAATTTTAAAAATCGCGCATGGTCCGACTAGATGGTTTTAATTTATTGTTATGGTTAATATAATTCCGTTTTCGACGAAACCACTAAATGTGGCCAATAATTATTTATAGAGTATATTGTATAATATTATTCGTTGTACTTGGTTCTCCTTAAAGCGCACTGGCACATTTTCACAAATATGAAACCCCCCTCAATTTGCTCTCAAACAATAGTCCTAGAGGACCATTTTGGACGAACAGATATATATTTTGCACATAAAATAACAATACCCCAAACAGATAGGGGACGTTGAATTAGGATACAAGGACATCCGGTTAATGTGTAAGGCAACTTTTAATTTCCCATAACTTGTAATCACAAATGTGTGTAATTACATGAATATTGTTGACGTTCGTCTCACTGATATAAAACCACAAAAGGTTAAAGACCGGTCACCGTGTGCATAGCGTGGGAAACATGCTACGGCTTGCATGTTCTTGTGTTAAACACCATTTCATCACATTACTTGCCAAATAAGAAAGAACTATGTCAACACCAATCCCTCGCGAATAACTGAGGGCTTTAATAAGAAATATTACAAGCTTTACAAACCATGCAGAAAATACCCTCTCCTAAATATTGAAAAATCTGGAGGTTGCCTATTTTTTCAAATGTCCATGTGTCTCTTTAAGGCGGCCTCAAATGGACATAATCCAAGATGGCACTGCACATTTGGCCCTTTTAAATTTCCTTGTGAGAGTTGTCCAAAAAAAAAAAAAAAACACCACCAAAACGAACACCCCAAAATAAAATAAAAAAACATAAAACCCCCCCACAACAGAAAAAAACAAAAAAAAAAAAAACAACACACCCGGAAAAAACAGAAAAAAAAAAAAAAAACAACCAGAAATAAGAATAAAGGCATTCCCTTTCTTAACATATTGTTATCTTCTCAGTATTCCATAAATTAGCCCACTATTGAAAGCCAATGTTTTTATTCAGCTTTAAGAATTGTAAAAGGAATTGCATATCAATATGTGTATCACATTTTAAAAGAGCAAGCGGTGTAAAGTAAAAGGTAGCATAACAAATGTTCTGGGAATCATAAACAGAACTCAAAAATAGACCCTTTACACATACTTAATTCTAAATGAGCTGTCACAAAGTGGGGTGAAGGATAATAAACAACGCACGAAGGCAAAGTAAAGGAAACCAGTACGCATGTGTATTTATCAATGTATATTATGGGCTTGATTTTGTTTTCCTTTCCGTTTTTGTTCACATGACATTTTCATTATTGTGGAGGGTATCTCCTGTCAGATGTGTTCCCCGGTTGTAACCAAACCCCCAGCCAAACTACGGTTTGCTAAAACAGCAAGAGCGCTTGTAGACAACATAACCAAGAGAAAACTACGGCTGTTTTCCATGGTTTATTACAAAATCATCCAGGTATGTGATTACTTAACCAGAGTCAAAGGTTAACTAAGTTTAACTCTGTTTCAACCCAAATGATCAACATGTTATCGGCTGGATTTTGAAACCTTGTTTAACCAGAGTGAATCCATCCAGTTCGGGTACCCTCAATCCGCTGTTTTGAATTGAACATTTCACAGCCGGATTTTCATATGTATTTTGGCAAACCTAACTTTTTCTTTCTTCAAGATTCCTTACCTTCTACAAAACAGCAAATACACATAATTGATTTGGAGGTTCTATAGTTTTGCACTGTTGTTTGTTACAAAAACTAAACTTGTTCCAGACACTAACAATTTCTTGATGATTGTGTTCTGAAGCAACTCTTCAGAAAAGCTTTCATCAGAGTTATCAACAGAACAGACATCCTTACTGTGTATTGACAAACATTTTAAAGGAGTATACCCCATTCTCAAAAGTTATATAAAGTCATCATCTTGAATAGAGTGGCAATTTCACCCCAAAACCCATATAAAGTTTAGGGCTGATATTTCAACAACGTATACTTTTGTACGTGACAGCTAAAATGTGATGTTTGAATCCCTGTAAAGTACTATAAATGTAGATTTATTTTGGTTGACCAAAATGGGGATATTTATCTCTAACATCAAACCAAACATCCTTTGCCCTACGCATTTCAAAGGATAAATAAGCAAGGAATAGTAGCTTTTTACAAATACTAAAATTTTGACACACTTATAGTAGCGTAAAAATCGGGTTTGGGGGACAAGGTTAATTAGCGATTGGCCCATGGCTCTTACATTGATTTATTGAACATTTTTCTTGCTTTGTTAAAGGAATTTATTGGCATAAATTATCGGCACATATATATGAACTTCGTCCCTAATAAGACGTCCAAATGGTTTTCATGGTCATTGAGGTATTCCTTGCGAAAAAATCCTGATTATTTCTTCGACAAATGTCACGACCGTACAGCAATCCTGGAAGCTGCCATCTTTCTTCCCTGTGTAATTTTACAACAAGCCGCACGCAATACCGAAACAGAAACCAGCGAATATATCACGCTGGCTTCTGTTCGGTAATTGCGTGCTGCGTTGTAAATATAGCACAGGGAATAAAGAGGAGCTTCATGATTGTTGTACATCCCGTGACATTTGTCGGGAATCATCTGGATTTTTCGCAGGAAATACTCCAATGACCATGAAACCATCTGGTATGTCTAATTTCAAGGGATATTTCATTATATGTGTCGATAGATTCTTGCCAATAAATCCCTTTAAATTTGACTGCTCACAGTTACATGAAAATATATGTTCAGATCTAATGAGATGATTCTTGTTCGACATGGCCTGATGATAGTAGGTGACACCATTGGTGGAAAACAAGTCATGCCTCAAAGTCTTAGCTGGCTTGCGGCACTGGGTGCCTTATGCCAAAAGAAACTCATGGAGGAATTCAGTGGTAAGATATTATAGTCGATTTTTTATTCCCTGTCAGTAAACGCATATTGTCATGGTACGAAAGCATTTGGAGAGATGTGTTGAATCAAAAACTAAAAAGCCATATTTAACAAGCTGACTGAGCCTACTTTTTCAACCGAATATAGCTTAACCCATTTTACATGCACCTTTTTGATCATATTTAAAGCTTCATAAAAGATTCAATTGAATATGTCGTAAATCTGGACCCACACTATCGAATTTCTTTCTTTGTTTGTCGTCAATCAAAGAATGGAGAACGTATATATGAACATAGGAGCTGGGTGCGAGGCGGAGTATGCACGTAATTTGTGAGTTTTGTTGGTGAACCAAAATTTAAGTACACACCTATGATTAGAACCAGCTGTCAAATAGTATTTCTGAAACACGGCGAATAAAGTAAACAGATAATTTTCCTAATATTTCCTCATGACGTAAACGAACTTTGGTGAAGTAATAATTCGTAAATCATTTTCTTATGTTGCATGCTTCAGAGTTCATTTTGGTAACAAGTCTGGGTTTGGAATTTATCAATGCACTTGCCTTGTAATATTTTCTATCATGAGAACAGGGAACTTTTTTTTAATGGCCTTAATCTGATCCGTATCATGACATCAAATTCCTATTGTACTCGATTGGGATGAAGCCTAGCAACCTCTCAGAATGAATGGAAAATCGTCGACCAGAAACAAGAGCGAACCCCCAAAACTTTTAAAGAAACTGACAGGCATAAAAATCCTACTATCACACCACCAGTACATAATACTCTCTTTCAGACTGAAGTTAACGAGTGACATCCATCACATATGGTATGAGATCATCAATAGAATTTCACTCTGAGCGGTAAAGACTGGCAATCAATTGTTAGGTACGATTTTTGTTTTATTAATTTTTATCGACAAATTTTCTTTTACTGAAATTTGCCATTGTTTTAATGCATTGATCTTAATTACTAACTTAATTAAAGGTGTCACGAGAATTTTCACATATCAGGTGTCCCCTAAAAAATTTTGACAGTACTGATCTTTGTCCTGATGTAAGCTTTCCAATCCAAAAAATATCCATACCGTTACATGATTACGACTGAGAATTTTCTTTATACAAAACTTGTGAAATTACGAATTTCGTATAGGAGCAGATACGAACTTCAACCTATGTTTTACCATTGAAATAGGAGCAAACAAATCAATCCAACCTTTTTTATCTTTTTTAAGCATTTCTGTAGTCAAAATACAGGGTAGGAAAATCTATTGAGTGTCCTAATTTATTATGACACAATTTTTGAGTGACTAAAATAAGTCTCCGTCGTTGCACCTTTACCCATTAAGAATTTTACATTTTCCTAATTTCTTCACAGGTTGAATGTGCGAATCATCAATCCAAAGCTGACTATGGTCAGTTGTATGGCCGTTTTGACCCCATCTCCCATGAATGGTCAGACGGTGTTTTTTTGGCCAGATATTCAGGGAACATGCCAAGCAGTCAGACAGATGACCGCAAGTGGTGGTGTTTGAATGGGACCCGTAGAATGCAGTATGGATTGAAAACATGACACGTTTTTAGATGAACAACAAGAAAGTAGCTACTCTGTGGTTTTTGGGCCAAATTGTAATTTATACTCCCCCTCTCACTAAATCAAACCGGCACCAACCCGGATGGGGGAGGGGGGGGGGGCACTGACATTGGAAGATGTACCTGACATTTGGGAATTGATCCGGATAGGTGCAGCCTTTAAGACTCCCATTTTGCATCTCTCGCAGCCCTGTTCCCAAGACCCCCAGTTTGAAAGACAACAGTGAGTTCTTAAGGTACCCTTCAACACTTTTCAGATTTTTGGCCTCAGCCCTGCACATTTCTCAAAATGTTTAGTTCCCAAGCATTCTATTAATTCATGAGAAAAATCAGTTTTGCAAGCCCAAGTTCAGAATTGGGGCTTCTAATCCCTTTCCCTGAAAAAATCCATTATGTATTGAACTAATAAATAATATTGTTCAGGTTGCAATGGTATGGTGTACTAGCTGCTACAGAAGTGAAATTGATACAGTTCTTATACAAAAACCAAATGCAGAATTTAGTTACCCGATTAAACCCTGACAAATGGCCCTTCTGGGACAGAACCGGTGACCTCTTTGCACCCAAAAGTAAAATACCTAAACCAGTGGGCCACATCTCCATTGTGAAGATATTGAAGAAGTGTTTCTCTATACTTTCTTTCATGCAGCTGTGTGTGATGAGTGGTGAAATTATTCAGATGAATTCCAAAAAGATATGAATCTTTGAACACTGCTGACTTAGAGCAAGCCTCACCAGCTACAGTTAGCAGGTAAGTGCGATATGAGATACCCTGTGCCATTTTATTGTATCCAGATGTTTATTTTATCTCAATGCCACATCCGACGTCAGACCGTACGCCACGCACAGTTAAAGCAACAAGTGAACATAACAGCTCATTTAAATCAACCAATCACGGGCGTGTATAACATTCCAAACAGACCGCGCACCCAGTCCCATGTGAAGTGCCCGTACACTGCAGGCAACCACCATGTTAGCAAAAGCAAATCTGCGAAAGGAGAAAATAAACTCCTGGACAGGTATGTGACCCCGTGTCACAAGTGACCATGATGAATTCAGCAGCCTTAATGCGAATACAGTGCAGCACACACACTTTATTATGTTAAGGCTGCTGAATTCATACAGGGGCCACCACCCATGCGGTATTGCTTCAAACCAGGATTTCTTGTACTTAGGGATGACACAGACATTTTACAATCCCTTTGGGTTATATAGATTGCCAAAAACTGGCATTAGTCAGTGATTTGCTATTTGCTTTGTGTAGGCTTCAAATATTAAGATTGCTCAATGGCTTGGGCTTTTCAATTTGAAATCTGCACAAGCCCTATGGGAAAAATGGGGGGTTGGTAAAGTGTCTCACCCAAAAAGTTACCTTAAAATGCTCATATCCTAATTACAAGTCTAGGATGATCAGATATTGCGTTTGATGCAATAAACTTAAAGGTAAAATTAAAATCCAAAGTTGGAATTTTTCAAAGTTGTGTTTCTTAGATGAAGGACATTAATTAATTTGAGCTTAGCTATTTCTACGTGATTAGCTGTGGATAAGCATATGTTATATGTAAAAAAAAAACCTCAATTTGTGAGAAACTTTCAGCATGTCTCAGCAATTTATTTTGTATTTGTTGTCAGATGTGGTATGATCTACATGGAACGAAACAGTTA
The DNA here is from genome assembly GCA_023653785.1 of Ophioderma brevispina. Classification (NCBI taxonomy): domain Eukaryota; kingdom Metazoa; phylum Echinodermata; class Ophiuroidea; order Amphilepidida; family Ophiodermatidae; genus Ophioderma; species Ophioderma brevispina. Next base: position 25,360 of record JAMKCH010005001.1, read on the forward strand.
GAGTGGAAGCCACTGGTCACATCCTGGAGTGGAGCAAGAGTTACAAGCGTTTGTATACCAGTACCACAAGCAGATATACTAATGGTTAGGACTCTAAACTCATGCTAGAAAATGTAAATGAAGATAGATACGTTCTATTTCCAGACTAGATGTGGTATTTCTTTATATTCTGTCACAGAAAGGATTTGTTGATTATTTCAAAAGTAATATTCAAAGTATCGCACAAATACCTGATATACTTTTATACTTTTTAACAAAGAGCATAGTTGATAGAAGTATGTAACCTCTGGGTGGACAGGTAGCCTAGCGTTTTGGTAGAGGTTAGTGTCAGAGATAAAGATACAGAATTGCACGCCCTCCAAATCTATGGAACGATTGTGTGTGAACAAATACCGACAATGTGGTTATAATAATTTTAATTTTGGTCTTACAATTTCTTAAAATGATGATTTCTGTGAAATGCAGTGAATGGCACACAAATTGAACGTCCTTCACTGCTTGGAAGTGGTACGGAATAATGAATTTAGGGTTACCCTTAAGACAGCACGCAACCCTTTGGCATTCATTGCCATCAGCTATGCCATTGTGTGTGGTGGATAAAACACTAAAATAGAAGTGGGACAGGATCAGGTTTAGAGAACTGTTGAAGTTATAATATTAATTATTTATGTGATAAAGGAGATAAAAGTGACCAAAATCTTTTTTTAAAACTTTTAAGCTGGTATTGCTGAAAGGTAGTCTAACTTTAGGACCTAGGATTAAACCAGGGCTAACGCTCTTTTGCGGTAGACGCGACTTATGGAGGGAGGTCGGGAAGGTTAACGTTATACAGTACGGGGTTGGGGAATCCCCTTCCTACACTGCCCCCCTTCTTCGCTTCTATCCTCCGCCTTTTCTTCTATCTTTAAGTCGAATGAGTGGACTTTTTTCTTTCTAAAAATAATGTGAAAGTTAAATGTAACGGGTGAGAAAATTTTTTCCACATGGAATGGCCGTTCCAATGCCCATCCATAAGGAATTTTCTCCCTAATACCCGGGGTTTAAACCTTGGGTCTAAAGTTAGTCTCTCCCTTTCAAAATACCAACCGAATGATTATGATCTTGTCACGAGGTTATAGTACGTTAGTGTCAATAGAGCTAACGGGGAATTCCTCTTAGCTCTATTCACTGCAAAACGCTTCGACTTGATGAGGCGTCCCGGTTTCGGTCCCGGTCTTGGCGGGACCGATACATAAGTCGCTGAGATACCTCGGTGAGTATTTAGATAGTTTACGGTTTGTTGGGAGTTAAGAGTTTGTGACAAATTTTTGGTGCATCGGTGGGATTGGAACCACGCCATCGAATGACTGGTTACGTACCTTGATAAAGGAGGGCAGGCGTTAAAGGCCCAGGACGTGCCTTGTAAAGGACACGGGGAGTAATGTCACGATGTATAAGTTCGTTAGTGGTAATAAACCTAATGGGAATTCCTCTTTAGCTCTATTCACGGCACAAGCTCGACTGAGACCGAGGGTTCCCGGGTTCGAGCCCGGTCTTGGCGGACCCGGAATAAGTCGCTGATATGCCTCGGTGAGTATTTAGATAGTTTATGGTTTGTGACGTTAATAGTTCGTGACAAATTTGGAATTGATGGGCATCGGAAGAATATGGTTTCTGAAAACAAAATTATGGTGTGGCCCTTATCATATGAAAATAATCAATACGATTACAAGCACTCTTTGTTTACTTATTTGTACACAAGTGTGTGGGTCCTGATTGTTGATCCTAGCGGATCTTCTTCATCAAAGTCACTGGCCAGGCTGTTTTTTGTGGAGACGCGTTTGTTAACAGCATTTACTTATTTTGTCTTACTTATTTCCTCAGATGTTGTTTGAGTGGTATCTACTGCCTCCGTGCCTCAACCACGTCATCAAGCACTGTCGTCCAGTTGTTAGCCTTCCCATTTCAGAATGCACATGACCATGTCATTGCTCAAACTCTACAAGTGCTTACTGCATGAAGTTAGGTAAGTCTGTGAGACTCATAAGACTCCGGGGGGCACTGACCGGAAATGTTGTACGAGTTTGGGCCGGGGGGGCGTTAATACCACCCGACCCACCCCCCTTTTCAGGGCATCTCCGGCAGTTCATCAAGGTCCCATTTTAGTCATGTTTTTTGTTCACAGACCCCATTTCAAGCAAGTCAAAATTTTGATTTGTAAAATCACTTTTGTAGCCTAATTTTGAACAAATTTTATTTCTCAGGGTCCAAATGTTCAATATTCAGTTTCGCACGATTTGTTCGTTTGCAAGGCCCAAGGTGCAGCCCGCAAATGAAGTTGAGTCAATGGATTGCCCCCACCCCCCAGGATAAGACCTCTGGGAGGAGATAGTCAATGGTGTTATGTATTCATGTCCATGTTAATTTTGGGAGGATGACAGTGGTATATTCAGACTTTAGCAAATTTAGTTCAAATTGCAGTTCGCCAAGACAAGTAGTTTCCCAAGGATTTAACTGACACTGCCATAAGAAGAACTTTTAATATTGCAAACTATTATAACCTTACAACTCATTTTTATAAATATCTATAATATGCAAGATATGTACAATTTAACTAAACAGCATTCAAAAGATTTCATTCACGTTTGAATCAAGCAGTTTTTTAGCTGCATTTTGGTTGTGTTTGAAGTAATTGTGGCTTCTCACATAAGACCTGCAATTATTGACTTGGACATTCCTATCTTCCCCCTACACCCTATCCACAAATCCAACAAACCGGTGTTGTGTGTTGAGTGCGATGGATAACCTAATAGATTTTAATGAAATACCATCCTCCTTCAACAGATAACCTCCCGGGTGCAGGTGAGGCAAACATAGATCTGTATTTAATTAGGTCCAGGCTAATCCACTCTTATTAAAGACTCTATGGTGGAATTCCAATATTTGTGGTTTGCTCTTGTGAAAGGAGGTATCGTTTGTTATAAGCCAACCTAACAACTACTTTTTTGTGTGTGGTGCATCTCCCCAATATTTTTGCAACTCATAGCTCGACATAAATTTGGGCTGAATCCCTCCAATTTTATTACAAATGAAGTCCAAACTTTATAGTTGTCCCAACCAAAGGACCAGAATATACTCTTGCACTCAATTTTGCTATTTGGTCACATAATTAGAAGTCAAAAAATGTACAATGATCTACATAACCCCCCCCTCATATTGGGTCATCAATACTTAAACAATCTAATTTACATACTTAAATGTCAAATACAGAGGCATGCAGAGCAAATATGCAGGACACAAACAATTTGAGACTATTTTCATCAAAATCAGAGCACATGAAATAATTAACACACTAATGACCGTAATAGGGCACACTAATACCTTTTTTAATCCTTAATTGTGACCAGATGAATAAATTGGTATGGTTCAAAACAATTTATCTGTTGTACTATTTGACTCCCTTCAACAAACTCAACCCCCTTTTTTTACATGGTTCCCCATTTTGTGATTTTCTAGACTTTTGCCACATTAGTCTGTGACTCTTTAGAAGTTAGGATAAGACAAAATTTTTTCTGTTGGCAATTTTTTTAGGTCTAAAACACTTTCTTGCACGAGAAGGTACTTGTGTACTTGTTCACTCATCCTTCAATAAATTAAAATAATCAAATTTTTGTCAATCGATATTAACATGTGATCATGACATCATACATGCTGAAAATATAATCCTGGCAAATGTATGTACCAACAAGCACATAAACTAAACCCTAAGAACTTCAAACTTTTATACCTTGTATCGTGACCTTCTTCTTGAGTTGCCTTATGCATGTTAAGGGTGAGTGCAAATGGCAGCTTCTGGTGCCAGTTCATTACGTCATTTTGGACACTTATAATCATGTCAAAAATTTTACCAGCACCTGTGTGTATGTGTGACTTAACCAAATTACTCACTTACATTACCAAGGGAAGAAATGAAGTATTGGCATAAAACATGGTTAGACTGGGAATTTGTGTTTTTTTAAAAACACCAATGTATCCTGTCATGATTCACCTAACACCTAGCAGCTGTGTTTTAAACCACCCCTAATCATTCCCTGTATTTATGGCAAATCATTAACTGTAAGATTTTTCAATAATAAGCCTTTGGGTTCTGCTTAAATGTTAATACTAACCATCTTGCAATTCCTGTTAATATGGTTTTGTAAACATCCCTGGTGACCTGCTGGTGTGGTAACCATGTCTTCTCTCTGATTACCTCTGCTGCCATTTATTGTATTTGGTGTGTTTTGCCTAACCACCACCTGTTACAGACCCAATAAAGTGGACCATGAGCAATACAGGTGATTTACACTATCTCCTTGTCTGAGTATGGAGTGACTAGTGCTGCATATACCCAGTGCTGCCTTTAGTCGCAGGTGCTGCCTTTAGAGTAGTCTCGTAGTGCCTGTATTTTCAATTGCTGCCTTTCGTCACAGCACTGCCTTTAGTCACAGCACTATCTTTAGTCACAGCACTGTCCTTTAGTTGTAGCGCTGCCTTTAGTCGCAGTACGTGTGTGCTTTGACTTCCGCACGCACTTAATTCAGCGTCAATGCTACCTTCACATTGTTACTTTGTACTTGAGAGTAGACAGAGTGTACTCTAAGTTGCCCTTTGACAGTCAATTTTCAACCATGTATAAACAACAGTTGGATCAGGTTTATGTCATCATTTATACAATAAACGAGGTCCCACTACCAGAAGTTGTCATGGCTTGTAATTAGCGCCCTTCTCATGCCAGTTTTGTAACATGATATTGCAACTCTTTCTAGACAATTAAGTACATGTACCCTTTTGATGTATCCTCACAGACCAGTACTTTGTATGTGCTTTAATAGGAGCCTAGTGTATGTGCTTTATAGGAACATATTGTATGTGCTTTATTGAGCATAGTGTGTGCACCCTACTGGCTGACATTAAATACATCTCGTCTCTCCTCCAACTCAAAATGTATGGTGGTTCTCAACATCATTTGGGTTTGATGTGAATTGCAGTGGCTTGCTTGCCAAGCTGTTTTTAATACACTTTATGTAATGTCATATTCACTACACACAGCGTTTTTACTAATTGTGATTTTTTTGTGGGCCTCCAGCTATAGCTGGCAGGACCACTTAGCAATCTGTTGTGCATGTGTATGTTTGGATGTATGTATGTTGTGTGTATGTGAAATAATTGTTAAATTTAAAATTTTTAATTTTTCTTTAATTGACCTCAATTTGAAAAGTTGAACTTCCATTGGAACCCAACACTTCTGTCATAGGTGCACAATGGGATCCCTCATGTTGATGAGGTTCAAAGGTCATGTGGCCAGGGTCAAGGCATGGGGCGGCCCACGCTTATATTCTTGGATATAGCAAGCGCGAAAGCCAGAACCGCGAAATTTAGTTAAGCACACAATTGCACTCACACTAATTATTGATGTTATGTTCAAATCAGCAAACAGAAATAAACAACCATTAAAAATAATTAAATGTAACTGTAGCATCTCCAATTACAAATGTCATGTGGGGGGGGGGGGGGGGGGCCCATCTGGAACATTTACAGTAGGTGACAAAATTCCTCCATATAAGTGAACTTCAATTTTGGAACAAAAGTGTTGGCACACTTTCTTACCATACGTGTAATGATATGTCTGCTAACATAAAGGGGTCTTGGTGTCCATCAAATTAGAATGCCAAGTGCAGCTTATTTTCTGACAATAACTAAGACAACCTGTCTACATTTAAAAATGACAAGACAAGATAAAATTTGATTGCGTTTTCCTGCAACAGGTAGGTAGTTAATTTTGGGAGGAGACAGTGTATATTTCGACCTTTAGCAATTAGTTCAAATTGCAGTTCTCCCAAGCAATTATTTCCTCCAAGATTTTACTGACAATGCCATAAGATAACTTTTAATATTGCAAACTATTTAACCTTACAATCATTTTATAAAATATCTAGAAATATGCAGATATGTACAATTAACTAAACACATTCAAAGATTCATTTCAAGTTTGAATATCATTTTTTTAGCTGCCTTTTTGGTTGTGTGAGTAATTTTGTGGCTTCTCACATCAAGACTGCAATGAATTCTTGTACATTCATATCTTCCCCATACAACTATCCACAAATTCCAACAGACAAGTGTTGTGTTAGTGCGATGGATACAGTTAATATATATTTAGATGACATACCATACTCTTCAAACGATAACTACCGGGTGCAGGTGAGGCAAACATAGATCTGTATTTAAATTAGGTCCAGGCAATAATCCACTCTTTTATTAAAGACTCTATGGTTGGAATTCCAATATTTGTGGTTTGCTCTTGTGAAAGGAGGTATCTTTGTTATAGCCACAACGACCCCTTTTTTGTGTGTGGTGCATCTCACCCTATGGTTGCCACTCATAGCTCGCCAATAAATTTGGGCTGAATCATCCAATTTATTACAAAATGGTCGCAAATTCTTTATGTTGTCCCAACCAAAGGACCATAGAAAAATATAATACTTGCACTCATTTTGCTATTTGGTCACATAAGTAGAAGTCAAAAGGTAACAATGATCTACATAAATAGGGGTCATTAATACTTAAACATCTAATTTTACATACTTCATGTCAAATACAAGCATGTCAGAGCAAATATGCAATGACCAGACAAACAATTTGAGCCTGTTTCATCAAAATCATAGCACATGTGAAGAAATTACAACCCTAATGACCGTAGATATGGCAAACTATACCTTTTCATCCTTAATAATGTGACCAGATGATAATTACAGTTAATAAGGTTTTCAAAACAATTGATCTGTTTTACTTTTGAGTATAACTTTTTGACCCCTTCACAAATCACCACCCCCATTTTTTTAACATGTTCCCCATTGTTGATTTTTCTATACTTTTGACACAATGATTCTGTGAACTATTTAGATATGATCAGACAAAAATTTTTTCTGTTGCAATTTTTTAGGTCTAAAACACTTTCTTGCACTCAGAAGGGTACTTGTGTACTTGTTACAAACAACAATCATCCTTCAATAAATTAAATAATCAAATTTTTTGTCCAATCGAATTATCTGAGCTGTGATCAACATCATACATGCTGAAAATATAATCCTTGTCAAAATGTATTAACAACAACACCTAAAATAAACCCTAGAACTTCAAACTTTTATAACTTTTAGGCGTGGACACTGTTCTGAGGTTGCATGTAGTGGGCAACTGGGGTAAGGGGTAGGGTTCAAAATGACGAGGGGGAAAGCTGCTGGGGGTAAGGGGGGGGGGGGGGAAAGGCCAGTTCATACGTCATATTAGGTTTTGGGAGACGCGGTGAAGGAGAAATTGCAATAATAATGGGGGTGCAAGATATAGATAATAGAACAGCGAAGAACCACAAAACACAGAAGTCCTCATGTCAATAACCAGTTTTATGACCAATGATGACTTACTCAAGTACTACTCTGAGCGAAAAAAAGCTCACATTACGCAAGGTAAGACATGAGTATTGGCATAAAACATGGTTAGACTGGGAATTCGTGGTGTTTTAACACGTTATCTGTCATGATTCACCTATAAACTAGCAGCTGTGTTTTTAAACACCACTAATCAGTTCCCTGTATTAATGCACCTCATAACTGGAAGTATTTCAATAAAGCTTGGGTTTCTGTTAATGTTAATACTAACCATCTTGCAAGTACCTGTTTTATATGGTTTTTTAACATCCCTGGTGACCTGTGGTGTGTTAACCATGTCTGCACTCTAGTATCGGGCTGCACTTTATGTATTGTGTGTGTGTTTGCCTAACACCACCTGTAGCAGAGCCTAGTTTTACAATGAGGCAAGACAGGTGAGTTTACACTATCTCTTGTCTGAATTAGTGAGTGACCTATGCATGCATATACCCAATGCTGGCCTTTATCGCCGTGTGCCTTTAGTCGCATAGTGCCTGTAGTTTTCATTGCTTGCTTTAGTCACAGCACTGGCCTTTAGTTCCACAGCACTATCTTAGTCACAGCACTGTCTTTATTGTACGCTGGCATTGGTCGCAGTACGTGTGTGCTTTGACTTCCGCACCACTTAAATTCAGCATGCATACACCACATGTTACTTTGTACTTGAGAGTAGACTTAAAGAGTGACTCTAAGTTTCCCTTTTTACACAGTCAATTTTCAACCAGTGGTATTAAACAACAGTTGGATCAGGTTTATTGTCATCATTTATACAATAAACGATTCCAACTACCTGAATTGTCATTGGCTTGTAATTAGTCTCCTTCTCATGGCCAGTTTGTCCATGATATTAGCACTCTTGGTAGACAATTAAGTACATGTCCTTTGATGTAATCCTCACAGACCAGTACTTTGTATGTGCTTAATAGGAGCCTAGTGGTATGTGGCTTTATAGAAAACCTAGTGTATGTTTCTTTATTGGAGCATCGTGTGTGTCCCCCTACTGGCTTACATTAAATACATCTTGTGTCTCCTCCAACTCAAATAATGTATGGTGTTCTCACATCATTTTGGGTTTTGATGTGAATTGCTTTGGCTTGCTTGCAAGTTTTTAAGTAAACTTAAGGTAATGTCATATTCACTACAACGCGTTTTTTTTACGCAATTGGTATTTTTTGTGGGCCTCCATCTATAGCGGGCAGGACCACTTAGCAATCTGTTTGTGCATGTGTATGTGGGGGTGGGTATGTATGTGTGTGTGGATATGTGTTCAAAAATTTTTAATTTTTTTTTAAATGACCTCAATTGAAAAGTTGAACTTCATTGGAACTAAACTTCTGCCATAGGTGCACAATGGGATCCCTCTATGTTGATGGGTCAAAGGTCATGTGCCAGGGACAAAGGGGTCATGGAGCTGCCCACAGCTTTATATTCTTTGAATATAGCGAGCGCGAAAGCGAGAACCGCAAGTTCTAGTTTAACATGCACAAATTGCACCTCACACTAATCATTGCATGTTATGTTCAAATCCAGCAAACAGAATCAAAACAACCAATAAAGATAATTAAAAATGTAATTGTAGCATCTAAATTACACATGTGGGGCCCATCTTGACATTTACAGTAGGTGAAAAATTCCTCCATACAAGGACCTGCAACTTTTGACCAAAAGTGTTGGCACACATTTTCTTCACCATACTTGTAATGATATGATAACTGTCTAACAGTAAGGGTCGTTGTGTCATCAAATAGAACTGCCAATGCAAGCCTTATTTCTGACAATAACCTAAGACACCTGTCTACATTTAAAATGACAAGGACAAGAATAAATTTGATGCATTTTCCTGCACATGGTGAGGCATTTCTAGTGAAATTGCGTATGTTTCCTATGACGCCACAAGTTCATCAATACTCCATTAATGCCTTCACTATAAACAAAGAATGTTTAATTTTGATATTTTTTTTTTTTTTGTTGTTTTTTTTATCTTATTGAATTTGTTGTACCCTAATGTTTTTTGCCTTTTATAAAATATAAATTATTTTGAGTATACTCCAAGCGGGTTCAACGTATGACACCGAACTAAAGCAATTTTTACCAGGTTACCAGTAGTTTGCCATTTGTTTAAAATGAATTTTGCAAGAATAAAGTGGTTCTGTAAGTTATAACTGGTATGTTTTTCATTACACTTTCAAGCTTTTGTTCTCATCTGCTGCTAATTAAACCAAAATACTGGTGTCAATTACGTATGTTTTCCAATAACACCATGCAGGTCAATTGAACGAAACAACTTCGGTAATGAACGCCGATTTTTTTAAATCAAATAATGCCGAAATGTGTTTGTTGAACAAGCAAAAAAATATTTGTTTTCAGATAGGCATAATAAGTCTTTATTACAATATTTAAAATAGGAAATGTGTAAAGATCAACAAAAAAAGACAATTATGTTATTTACAATCAGACACCCGCTGTAACGGGTACACAATAAATTCTGAGTGAACTTTGACCGTGTTGCCTAGGAGGGAAGTTCATGTGAATCTGCTAAACTGTGTAAACATTTTATGTTATTATTATAATGTTTGGACATTTTTAAGCACCAATATGTTTTAGTTTGTATTTTCAACATTCTTAAATGTATTGAATCTGTAATGACACGACTTTAACTACGTAATGCACTTTTTCTGGCGTATTTCTAGAAATTCCGCGATCATTTTGAAAATTACTGGTACGCATATTTAAAGCAATACTGAATGGGACAATACAAATTTGTAATTTTTTACTTTTTTTATTTTTTTCATTTGTTTTACTAAACTGCTCATTTTGGTAGGTAAAAGTGTGACACCTTTTTGGTCGCCATTTTGGGCAAAATGTCCGGACAAAAAACACAATTGTTTGTAGCTAAATCAGAGGAAGACAATTTTTTTTGTCTCAAGTTTTTTCTCTTCATATATAATCTACCGATTTTTATTCAAAACATTGTATAATTACATTATATTTTTTTATACTATAACAAAAAATCACCCCAATGTTAGCCAGTATCATATCGTACACTGCGGTAAAATCTTCCCTTCTCCCCTGGAACAAAGTTGAAACCTGAAATTGTGGTTAGCAAGTGTTCCTACCAATCACTCGACATCGATTGGTGGGGGAGGTTTTATGGATTAGCAGAAGCTTTAAGCTTGTTATCTAAATTTTAATATCACACTTTCAAAAATGATTGAAATTATGCAAATAAAACGAGCAAATTTTCACAAGGCATTCCAACTACTTTTGTTCCAGATTGTAGTTTAATTTGGTTGAGACCAATTTTGTTGATGTTGTTTAGTCTGTACATCCTTGTTTCACACTATGTGTAGTCTTTATCATCTCTGAAAAAGAAAAATACAAGAAAATCATGAAAACAATTCATTGTATGCACAATTATATTTCTGCAAGAAACAAAACAAACATGCAAATTTGTTAGATATAATCAGTAACACTCACAAAACAAATATTCATCCCAAATGATTCTTTATTTTTGACATTTTTTAGCTTCTAATTGGTATGCTTTTATGATCCTTTTAAATTCTGTCAGCCTGTTGTCAATGAAATAAAGTTTTGTTTGAAACTTCTTTTTATTTTTGCAACTTATGTTTACAAAATTTTGCTTCATGGCTTTCTAATTCTCTCATGACCTTCAAAGTGACATGTATACATTTCATTGCTTAGATCACTATCTCCAATTCCAAGTACGTTCCCACCCAATAACCACAGGTTGATATACATCCATACTAGCTAGAGTTTTGAAAGTTTTCAAGAAAAAGTTTCATCCTTGCCATTTTCTGCTATAGCCAATGTTTTTCTAATCACTCCATGTGGATTCACGAATGGTGCTCAAGAATTTAAAGCATCGCACTTTTGTAATAAAGCTTCCATTTTTGTTATCTGGCTTGCTCTTTCATTTTATGACCATGTTCCTTCAGATACTTTTTGTTCTGGCTTCACATGTTTGTTGCATGCTACCATATCGCAGTGGCAGTGAGGATGAAGACACTGATATGGATATGAGTCACCGTAAACATTAGCCAGCATACATCACTATCATGCCTACTCTTCAAACATTATCACAACTACCGCATTTCTGCGAAGAAGTCTGGGATAATACTGAGAGAAGCGCATGATGCCTCCTTTTTTACATTGTATGTCAAAAATTAAGACAAAAATTAAAAGATTTCAAATTGGCACACACACGTCATGTACACACACACACACACCTACACAACACACAGGCACCCAACACATATGCACACCACACTCGTACATACATACACACATATGGACTCTTTATGCCTTGTGGGGACTTTAATTCTTGACACCTAGAATAAATACACTACTATATATTCTTATTATGTCTAAATGATCCCTTTCGTAACAATTGGTCTTCGGTGACAGACTGTCTTTAACAAATAAAGTGCAATTACTAATTATTATGCTTTATTCCGTTATATGTTAATTAAGGTGATGGGCTGTTTCTAAACTAAACATTTTAATTAGCTGTTGGGACTTAGAATTTTTTCTGAAAATAGGCCGATTTTTCATGGTTTTGGCATGAACCCCAGGGACGTGCCCCCCCCCCCACAAGCACCCCCCAAGACTGCCACTGAAATTTCGGATGAATTCCTGTACTTTCAACTCTGTATGTAAACACAGCTAAAACCAAAATCCCTTCTTGCCACCAAAATTTCTAATTTCATTGAACTTTTATACTTTGCGTGCGCCATATTTTTTTTTATCCATAAACAGCTGCAAGCTATTTGATTTAGTCAATGGAAATTACATTTTGCCATTTCAAACAAAAATAAAATTATTATATATTTTATTTCTGGTGTTTTGGTCTGCATCATTTTCTAAAATGCTGTGTGTGCCCTTTCTTCCACATTCCTGAATCTTCGAGTGCCAGTATAGGTGTGTAGATGACAGCAGTCTACCTCTATGTCATATAGATGTGATAGAGAGAGACCTAACATGCTATTTTGCATTTCTTGTTTGCCTGGGGTTGTCTGTGGGGCCACCTTGGAAGGGAACTTCTAGAGAAAGTTAACATGGCGTATCCAAGGGTTGCGGAGGGAGCATGTGCACCCCGGGGTGTAAAAACTAGAATCTGTAGCTGTAATAGCTTCAGATTGTCATAAAATTTCAAAATAATGGCCAATTTACTTGAAAATGCAGATTTTTTCCCGGGTCCTTCCCCCTGAACCCCCACCAGGGGCTCTGTCCAGCACCTTGTCGGGGCCCTTACAGCGGGCGCTGGGCACATTTTCCAAAACTGAAATTTCCTTTCAATTTGCTCTCAAATGATAGTCTCATGCCTTGAAGAACAGAGAATATATTTTACACATAAAATAACATATCCAAAACAGATAGGGACTTGATATAGGATAATGACATCCAGGTACTTTGTAGGCCAACTTTTAAGTTTCCATAACTTTATATTACATGAATTTTTTTGACTCTTACTCACGGATATTAAACCCACAAATGTTTATAGACTGATCAAACAGTGTGATACGTGGTAAACATGCATACGGCGTGGTGTTTTTCTTGTGTTAAACACCATTTTCGTCGTCTGCTTAATTTTACGTCACCTGCGACGTTAAATTACAAATCGTTCTGTTTACCCATAAGGAGCTTTATTTGTCTTAATCATTTCAGTGAGGGCTTTTGATATATAAAAGCCTTACAACCATGCAAAAATATCGATTTTGAAAACTTGAGGTCGCACTATTTTTTCAAATGTTCCAGTGGTCTCTTAAGCGGCCGCCTGTACCCCTGTTGAGATCAGCACCCCGGGGTGCGAGATCTGGATGTGCCCCTGTTAAGTGGCACATATACACAAATTTTTAGTGGGGCTAGATTTTCAAGTGCCTTGGGTTTTTCTCGGTTTGTCAGAGGGCTGTGGTTATACATAAAGATCAACAATTAAGTATAGCTTATATAACATTTCTGTAATCATATATTGCAACCAATCTTGGTTAATGATGTAGGTTATCACCTGACTCTACTACCCATTCATTCAATGCATAGGGATGCTTCTCGGGCTATATCAATGACGTAAATATAACCCAGACCCGAGATTCTCCCGAATCTGCGTAACCAGAAGTGAGGTGCCCAAAAGTATTATAATGAGCATACGCACTTCCGTATCAATAGTTTTGGGCACCACATATTTGGTTTACGTCTCGTCGTATTGGAAAACCGTAATGCATATTTTATGATACCCGCGGTATTTTACGTTCGTCCCACTTAGCGATAAAACAATATATCAACGATGCCACATGCTATCACTCGGAATCTAATATCTCTTTCCTAAGCGAATTACAGGGGTCATCGGAGACTTTTTTGTGCATTAGGATGCCGGAATCTTTTTAGAAGCATGGTTTCTTCAATCGATTGTTTTCGCATAATATTGGCGAAAATCTGGGGTCCGCGGCCGATCAGACATGGAACACTGGGGAAATGCAACACTGATACATAACGCGTGAACGCACAATTTTTATATGCGTGTGCTTGCGCCTCATCAGTGACGCGTGCCCGAGGCTTACGCATCAACCACCACGCTATCTGTGTTGAGAGAAATCGGTTACGGCTCCCTCCCCCCGCGTGTGGTGGCTTGGCTATTCCAGAATACACCGATCCCCTCTGGTTTATATTCTAGCTCAATGGTCTATAGTTATTTCAAAACCAATGTATGCAAGCACATTATTTCATTTGCTATTAGACTTCATTCTCAATGTTGTTACTAATAATTTGAATTGAATCCTATCAGTGAAATAAGTGTAATCTTCTCATCTCAGTTTCAGTGAGTTTTTCAAGCAGCTGTGCGACTCGGAAGTAGTCGGCCAAATATCCCGCCAAATATCTCCACATTGGCCCCAATCTCTTCATCCAAAGAGAGTCTTGGTTTAGGACTATGTCTAATTCCCGCTTAAGAACTTTTGGTGCCTGACTAAATGGATATTTTGGTAGAGAATACAAGTTAGGATAGAAACCTGTAGGGAACAGAAGACTTTTGTTAATTCCTCCAGATTTTCAAATTTTTTTATTTGTAACACATTGTTTTTGATCATCTAAGACACAAAAAATATGTTCCAGTTGCCTTTTCAACGTCGAGAAGATGTTGATTATGGAAAGGCCAATTGACTTCATATGTATTTGGTTTTTGGGGGTATTGCGGATGGGTGATTTTCATGTAACAGCAAGTTAATTTGGTTGTTCCTTGATGATGATGAATTAGACTAAATGGTGAATGCCACAAAGTAAATCCTTTTGGAGTGGGCTATAAGTTGATAAGTTTGAAGCTTTAGGATAAAACAACCCAATAAACCCTCACATCTTTTCCGGTCCTTTAATATTTATGACTGTTTACTTAAATACATTTTATTTGTCTGAATAATTAGTCCTAATTACAAGTCCCTATACAGTATAACACAAATTTAATATTAAATGTCTTTAGTTTACCTTCCCAGTTTTCACATACCATCATCTATGTATTTTCATTAATGTTAACATTTAACGCAGGCTATATCATGGGAAGGTCCATAATCTATGCACCGGCGCGAACTCTCATATCATTGGAAAAACGCACACTCTAGCTGCATTTTATCAATTCACATTCCATCAGTAAAAGATATTGTATTGATTACTTCTTTTTTCCACTACCATATTCTTCGTATGGGTTGTCTTAAGGTCCGTTCAGATCACTGCATTGCAGTGCATGCTGCACTGCCGCTACAAATTGTAACTGCAAATCACTTGCAGTACTGCAACGCAATGCAGTACTGCAACGAAGTTAAATTATTTTAATAGCGGATGCAGCAAGATGCAGTGAGGTGCAGTACAATGTGCAGTATCAAATTACCGCAAGTTTACTGCAACGTAATGCAACCCGTGGACCTGCCAGTGACCTGGGTGGACCTACAGTAAATCGATTAGGAGTGCAGAGGAAGTGACGGAACATTGCCAGTACAAATTCCGGCACACGCAATGCATTGCAGTGCAAGTATGAACGGACCTTTATACTTATCTATTATTAGAGCATGCAGCTGAGCAGATCCCATGGAGAGTTTTTAGATTCAGGCAGCCATCTTTCAGTATTGCTAATCTGTTCAAATCTCAAAACAATGGAATATTACAAACACATATGATGACAATCAAGGGGAATTGTTTTGGGGAAGTTTTTTAAGAGGAGCATTTAGATCCATAACCCTGGCCTCTTCATATAAAGTTTGTTACCATTGGATTCAGTTACCTAAGCATAACCTGTCTGACAAATTGATATCCTTATCAAGAATAAAAATAATTGGTTTGTAATCTGTCAGAAATTTCCTTAAGTGGCATTTGAGGTATTTGTACTCCAACGGTCACTTCCAGTAAAACTCTTCGGGCCGTATTCTCAAACGCTCAAACAATGTTTAAAATACACGGTGGTTAGGCCTAAATGTGTTAGCTAAAGGCACTGTTTACAAAACCGCAGGTTAAATAGTTTAACAAGTCGTTAGCTAACCACTGTATTTCAACGCCCGCAATATCATCCAACGAAAGTGACTTATTTTCGCCTATAGCATTATGTGTGCGTGAAAACAATAATTTATATGCAAGACAATGCATTCCGTAGTTGTAAATGCCAAAGCATGAAGCCCACGGGTAAATTTCAAGAATGTCGAGTTACGCAAGGGCTTAGAATTTGTTGAATTATGTCGTTGTGCCGCATTTGATATCATTCACTACTATAACAGATAAACACAAGCATGAAAATAGAAGGTCAAGGAAAACTGGACGAGAAGAAATGAACTGAGGACCTGAACGGAAGATCAGAGAATAAAGGAGTAACTGTCTAACGCACGAGTAATCACATGGAGCTGACAATTCAGGCATTTGATGAATAACTTGAAGTTTAACACGCCTTAAACTACCCCGGATCATCTAAGTTAACAACGTTTTAGGCATGTTAACGATGTTCTGGCTAAAATTTAAACAGCATTTACATTTAACGCATCTTTGAGAATTGCGTTAATTTTAGCGCGCGGATTTAAATTGGCGATTTACCCTATAGGTACACAAGGCAGCATTTTATAATATCCTCCACATGTTTTGATCAGATCTCGATCACTTGGGCACAGTAAGTGTTAACCAGTGATAGCTTAACATCTTTGTTGAGATACGGGCCTTAGAGTTCTGGAGATGAGCTATTAGCACTTGGGCCATGGCCCTTTAAGAATCAATTTGCATACAGTATCAGGAAAAATGTGAAGTATTTGTGTTGCACAAATCATGTGACTATCTTAGTGTGCAGGCCTGTTTAGCTAGGCAAATGTTTCATGTATCTGTCTTTATACATTGTCATGCTTGCACTTAATTTTACACACAGAGTGACAGGAAAAGAAAGTTATGGTAAGACTTTTTTCCATCATACTTTCTGTCTTCAACCATTGTAGCATTACTTTACTTGTAAACATTTAAAGCAATTAGGTTACCGTTTGCATTTAGCTCGGCTATGATTGACTTTTAGTAACTGAATTCCATATACTCATTGGGAATAGACCTTTTCAACAAAGTTACGAAATTCATCACACAACTCTTGATAGGCAGGCACTTAAAGGCACTATCAGTGAGTTGCTAATCCAAAATTGAAAAAATCATCACAAATCCGATTTTTGATGTGTGTGACAAGTACAGGTACCCTAAAGCTATCTCTGCAAATGAAAATGCCAGAAGCGACCTAATAAGGGGGGGGCAAAGCATATGTGAGTCGTTACTGTCCTTTCGGACACTTAATACAACACGAACTGAATGGAAGTCATATCTTGAAACTGCCGTTTCTTCCTTTTCTGTCAATTCTTCAGTTGGAAAAAGTAACTTCTGAAATCTAGTCAGATTTCTCCTTCACTTAAAGCTATTCCTGCATATTTAAATATTTGGACTCTCAGAAAAAATCACTGACAGTGTCTTTAAGCTTAAGTTGCGTAATACGCATCAGTGTCAAGCGATTTGCGAAGTACGCAAACAGATTCTCGCGTACATTGGATTTTGCTCTGACTTTACCAATTTTTATTTCAAAAGGTCTGTAGAGTGTGTAGTCTTGTAAAAGAATTTAAAGGTCAAGTGCAGACATTACTGAAGTCGTTTTTTACGGACATTTTGCTGTTTTTCATATTTTGTAATTTTTTTCATATTACTATTACCATGCGAAATCATTTTTCAATTTAAGTGGGTGTGTGGTGTGGGCATTGCTATGCGTATATGTAGCTTTAATGTTGTGTTGGGTTGTTGGAATTCATGATTGAGTAGGTAGCTGGATTCTGGGTGGGGTATGTGTTACTTGTTCTCATTTTATTAACGGCGGCGGCGTCCAACACAATCTTGTGACGCGATAACATGAGACCCATAGGGTTACTTGTGATGTAACTTGGTGGGTGGGATCGGACTGCCATGCCCTTCATCTGATTAGATTATGGGCGTGGTAAATGCTAATTAGGTACCTAATTTGCATAATTAATGAGTTAATTTGGGGTTAATCTTGTGAACACGATAACCTGAGACCCATAAGGGTTATGGTGATGTAACTTGGTGGGTGGGATCGGACTGCCATGCCCTTCATCTGATTAGATTATGGGCGTGGTATATGCTAATTAGGTACCTAATTTGCATAATTAATGAGTTAATTTGGGGTGCGCTCCCGCCAGGGGGATTTAGCGGTTCGAGAACCGCGACGTGTATTTTTATTTTTATTATTATTATTATTATTACACCATAAGCTACACATACATGTGGGATGTATATTGTGTGTTGGAATTCATGAGTAAGTAGATGGCTGGATATGGACGGGTTATGTGTTACTTGTCCTGTATACACCAAGGCCTCTGGACTGTTCCCGGTTAATTCTTTAGAATGGGCATAGACACGCTTATTTTCGCTGATTATCAATAACCAAAATGAGTGAGTTGGCGGATGCTTTTTTGCACCTACTGAGATCAAAGTTCCATAATAATAAAAATATTAGAACTGTGCACTACTACTGTGTTAAAAAAATGTCACACTTGTCATAGCAACAATGAACCAACCCACTATAGCCCACGCTATTTGGAAGCCATATTGAAAATCTGCAAAAAACACCTTGCCTGATCTTTGCGATGGTAAACTTTCTGAACAAACCATATGCCTGGCGATGTTCTTGGATGTCCAAGGATCATTTTATAACCAAGGGTAACCTGGCAAAATCAATGAGAAAGTGCATTTTTCCATGCTGTAGGTTATAGGTATAGTGGGCTTGGGCGGTAACATTTAAGCATCCGCCAGTGAGCTTGTTGAATCAAGATGGCCGTCCGACTTCCAGCCTTATTAATCTATCTCTATGGAATACACCATAAGCTACACATACATGTGGCATGTATGTTGTAACGGGTGTTTTTAATTTGTGAGTGAATAGGTGGCTGGATATGGGTGGGTTATGAGTTATTTGGGTGGTGGGTGGATGTAAATATCTACATTGATTGTGTGGCATTAGACAAGTAACTGCTATTCCAAATTCAACAAAATTTTACACTTAAATTTGGGTATGGTGGTAACTGTTGTCAATATACCAATATTTTTCTCTACATGATTTCCTCAGGTCAATGAACTTATCATTCGCACCGTAGACACAGAGAGACAGATATACTTTCTTGAGAAGCTCTTACTACATGACCAGCCGATATTGTTTGTAGGACCAACAGGAACCGGTAAATCGGCCATCACCAACTCATACCTTATAAAATTAGCCAAGGGAAACTACATCCCTAATAATGTCAACTTTTCTGCCCAGACAACTGCCAACCAGACACAAGACATCATCTTCTCAAAACTAGACAGGTGAGTCATTGCAAATAAAATAAATAAATCTAATAATATTGACACCTTTCATAATTTGATTTTTCGTAATTCAAGTGCAGAGATTGAACTTAAGACTTGTAGATTAATCAAATGTGCAGGGTTCGAATTTAGCACTAGCCCGACACCCATTTCTAGTTCTTAATGTGTTGTGCAAGTAGTCAATGCTGGCAGGCAAGTTGTAAAGTCAATGGTAAAACACAGGAACTAGCCAAAGATAGTCTTGAGGGCAAGTTGTTGAAAAAGTTAAAGGTGCATTTCATGATTTCAGCACTCTGTATTATTCATTGATCACTAGATATCCTTGAGAAAAGCTTATTCTCAAAATTGAGCTGATCCCGATCTTGCGGTTTTGTGTTAAGCAATTGCTCATTTCCCACGGTCTCATAAGCTACTGTGCTGTAATTTCTTTCCGTTTATGGACAGAAATACAAAATTGAGGATTTCTTACAGATGCAACCGGATTTGCACGTAAGATTGGACACACATGGATTACTAAGGCTAATGATTCAGATGATATAAAAATCTCAACATTTTTAGGTAAGTCGGGAGGACGAGGCTGTGGATCACGAAATGCCCCTTTAAAGTGGCACTGTCACATTTTCACACAAAAGATGAAAATTCCTTTAAATTGTTTTTCAATGAGAGTCTATGACCTTTGAAAATAAGATATATTTTACACAAAAAAATAACATACCATAGAACATAGAGGATGCCTTAATAAGAGGATTAAAGAAAATCCAGTTTATTTGTTGGCCAAATTAGGGTTTGCTTAACTTAATCAACAAATGCGAATTAAAGCGGACTGCACTTTTCAGAAAAATATGATTTTCTTAAGTTGTCGAAATGATGTCTAGGCCATGGTTTAAGGGAACAATAGAGATATATTTTACACATCAAATAACAACCCAAAAGCAGAGAGGACATAATAAGAGGCTAAAGACATCCAGGGAAATTTGTAGGCTACTTTTAAGTTTGCCGATAATTTTAATCAACAAATATTTCTAGGTTACGTGAATATCATAGACTCGTTACTATTGATATTAAAACCACAACGGGTGGATGTTGTGGGAATGAACTCCGACACATGTTTCGTGGGTTAACCCAGATCCATCATTTGCCTAAAGATTGGTTGTCAAATTGTTCTGTTTACCAACTGGGGGTGCTGATTTGAGGCTTATCATTTTGGGGTGAGGACTATGTATAAAGCTTATACAACAATGCAGAATATGTGATGCCGATCAAGCAAAATGATTCTGAAGTCGGTCAGATTCCATTTTACTTTTTCATGTAGGTGTGTGCACCATTTAAAAAGCTACATTTTGTGAAAGCCCCATCAAATGACCACTTTACTTCAAAGATATGAGTCAGTTGAAGGGGGGCCAAAACAATAGGAACAAAAAGACATTTTATCCTTGTGGGCTATATCTCAAATCAATATTTGCGACTTCCCGACTCCTTTTGCTTGCTCAATCAATATCAAAGTTTTAAAAAATCTGAGGGTGTACTATTCCCCAAATGTGCCCGTGTCTCTTTAAAGTTGCAAGCCTGCAAATGTCAATATTCTGACCTAAACATTGTGCATGGTGGTTTTAAATTCCAAGGTCACCAGTTTGAACCCAGTGTGCGAGTTTGCCATTCACTATGGGGAATTATTAAGGGTGGTTTTGTGATCATACCTACATCCCCCCCCCCCAAAACAGCTCAGTAGGTACACTATAGTTAAAACGCAAGTGATATATTCTTATTGTCACCACAGTGAGAAGAAAGAGTTTGATGGCCCACCCCATGGTCAGAAACTGGGATTGTTGTTACGTGACCTCAACAGGTTAAGGAGAAGTATGGTGCCCAGCCACCCCTGAGGTACTCGCAATGGGATAGACCATGGCTATGTTTGACAGGTGTAAGTCCGTTGCATCAAATACTGACTGTTAAGATTGTTCTAAAAAATAGGCGTTATGTACATTGTTCTTGCTTGATAGGCATTCTCGGTAGTTTTTGGTTAGCTTTTACTCTCTTGCAAGTACTATGCAACTTTGAACAAACTATAGGCCAGGGGGGTGGGAACTACAATGACAGATGGCTTGGGACAGTTGGAGTTGGGTACTCTCTCTTTGTTTAAAACTGAATGTGAAGACATATCGGTTTGTTCAGTAGATATTTCTACAAATCTAAACCTGAGGAGACCAGATCTGATTTTAATCAATACGGTTTTATGCAAATGAAATCCAAAATTGATACCTAAATAAATATCAGCAAGCAAGTGACCCCACCAAGATTTGAACCGGATGCCTTTGCACCATAGGCAAGCATATAAACCTAATTAGACTACTCTCAAAAATTAAAAGAATTTTGTATTGTGCCACCAGCAATGGAATTGGCAGCCTCAATGGAATAAACGCATGTAGGATGTGGCGGCAGGATAATGACTTCATCCATAATTTAAATTTCAGAACAACATTTGCATATTTTTTTTGGAAAGTTGGAGCAAAAACTAGAAGAAAGTGCATTACTTGTGAATCCATGATAGTGCCATCGCCATAGGAATTTAGGTAGGGGGGTTTGTGGCTGAGCTCTCGTTTTTTTGTGTGTATGTGCTTGCTTTAATATATGGCAAAACATTTCAGGTCATTTACACTGAGTGGTTTTCCGTTTGTGCTATGTTCTCTGAATCTGTACAGCCGATAGCCAAACATGTTTATATAGCAAGAAGTGATTTTTCAAGGATCTTTTAGAGGTCATTGGAAATGCACAGTCGTGTGACTTTAATAAGAATTTTGAATCAGCTATGAAAAGATAATTTTGGACGCTTAGACGTCACTTGGGAACTATTATGTAATAATTAATACTAAATTCTCAAAGCCATTTACCTTTGACAGCCTGCATGCTGCATTACCACTCTTTTAATCTTGTAGAATATGTCTGCACTGTTTGTGTTTTCTCAGTAAATTAAAAGTCTTCCACAGTCGATATAATCTTTGAAAAAGCTACAGATGATTAATAATTATTGTTATTTTGAATGGTATGAGACATAGGGAGTTATGGCTGACGGATTGTGATAATGTGGCAGCCATGGGGCCTCCTGGGGGTGGGCCGGAAATTCGTATTACTCAAGGTTGTTAGCACTGCAATGTGTCATCACCATTTGTTCATTCGATGAGGAAGACATGAAGAATATATTGCACCCATCAGACTGGGCATTTCAATAAAGACTTTCATTACAAGCCCTTCAAGATATCAAGGGTAAGAACTACTCAAGACATGTTAATTTATCTTTCTCTTTTTTTAATCAAATCAACAAGGATGTGATTTAAAACACTTTTGTAAGCATTTCCCAGAATTTTTTCTAGTTTTTGGGATGGATGGAATTCATGGCAAAGTTATTGTTTTTGAGTATGGTTTGGGGAGTTATGGGATAGAGTTCATCAATGAGTTATGTTTTTTTAATTTTGTGGGGAGTAGTTTATGGATTGATTTCATCGGAGAGTTATGTTTTTGAAGCACTAACATGACCTAGACACAATATAATGCCACTGAAGCTAGAAAAATGCACTAAGTCCCTCTAAGTCCCAATAATGAAACAACAATTATCCACAAGGAAACACACATATGGGCATGAAATCGGGATGGCCAGGCCAGCGACCCCTCGTGGATGCCCTCCTGGTCATTGGGACTTAGGTCAAGGGGAGTGTTAGGGTTAGAATTATATTTGGTGAGTATGCGTCATATGTTCAAAAAATGGTTGCAAATTGATTTTGGTAGCAATGTATAAGTGGGTGATTAGCAGTCCTGGGTTGGTTTAAGGGGGGTGTTAGCCAGAATTTAGGGGGTGATTCTGGTGTGGTTGTACGTTGTCCACTTAGTGATCGGATAACTTTTGGCGGGGACATATTTACCATCACGTAGTAGAGTCGGCCTTGTTTCAACGGTAAAAAAAATGCACACACACACCACGCAACCCACACCCCACAATCAGATGTCGTCACTATTTAGAAATAACTTGTTCAGTATTTCAACTTGTAAAATCATCTTGTAGTTCAGCACGCAAGTTCCCCCTTTGATTGTCTTGCAGCTGTGGTGCATGCCACAGTAGAAGGTTTCACTCAGGCAATCTCCATTTTTCTACCCACACATCCAGTATCACTATCTGTTCAACTGAGAGACCTTTGCCGTGTGGTTCAAGGCATTTTCTTATCAAGCCAAGAGGTGGGCCGGATGGTAAGGAGGGAGGGATAAAGCTGATTACGATCTGTGTAATGAGGGTATAGAGTGTTCTCTGATAGGCTAGTTGACGAAAGGGACAGGTCAACATTATATGGAAATATAAGGTATGTGTTCTTAGTCTGGTTATAGTCCCTACCCTAAACTGCTTTAGGAAGACAAAGAAATCATAATTTATGTTTTGTTATGTGCATGCCTTGGAATTTTGGTTGTTGAGTTTCCCCATTTGGAGTATTACTTCAATAGACATATTTGCCCACAAATCCCCCCATATAATGCATCATGTGAAGTGACTCATTTCAATCCGGGAATTTGTACCAGCCTCAAGTCAGCTAAAAACATATGGTTAAGAGCGTAATAATAATAACAGAAATACTTATCGGTGACGTTGCACAGCTGAGCGTAAATGTTGTGTAATATCCGTCAGGTGACAATTGGGCACGGTGGTAACGATCGAAATGCCACCTTTTGTCGTAAATTTTAAAAGTGCCTAGTTGTCTTTGTTATTTGATTCTTCTAAATTTCTGTAAAGCTAACTTCATGTGAAAAGGTACTTGTATTGTAGTTGTAAGGCACTGTCTGGGGACGCAAACGAACAACAGATTTTTTTTGTAAAACATGCACTCTGGTACAAGTTCCAGGATGGAAATGGAACTTCACGGGATGCATTATGGGGATTATGCAAATCGTCTATTACAACAGATTGGTAATGAGAATCAGTGTGGGTGGGAGGGAAGAGGTGAGGTTAGTAAAACATTTGATTGACAAAACATTTGAGGGCATTTTGAGGTCATCTCGGGGTCATCTAAGATCAAATGTAATCGTGTTGGATGTCACAAACCTTGGTGGGTTTACTGCTCTCAACAGCGGGTTACAAGATGGTTTGAGAAACAGCTTTGGACTGAGGGAGAAATAAACTTTATAGACGAGGTAACCCTTTTCTAGCCTACTTGGGAAACGATCACATTAAAGGCTGACTCAGAGATTTTTAATATAATTTTTTTGTTTATTTTATTAAAATAGTCGACCTAGAAACTCTAAAGATAGTCACCTCCTAAAAATGCCCAGTTCCAAAGTTGAGATGAATCAGATTTCGTTTCCATGCAGGATTAAACAGTGAGGTGTAGTATAACAGTGCCATAGGATACTTTGTTAAAAAAATCGGATCCGGAAATTTATAAACAAAGTTGTGATGTTTATATGACGAATTCGATTTGAAGCTAGATATTTCAACAGTGATTAGTATACGGACACGCATTATGTATACATGCGGAAAAACCTAATTTGTTTGAAAATTGAAGGCGTTCCTCCTCGGGAAAATCTCTTGAGTCAAGCCTTTAAATTGGTGATATTGCTCCACAGAGTACTGTCCAAAGCCAATTCAAAGAGAAAATGAATGCGGTTCAATCATTTGGACGTTGCAAGAGTTAACAGAAGATAAGCTGAGGGGTAAGTTGTAAGTGGTAGCAGTGGAAATGAGGAATTAATTATTTAAAGAGCTAAATATAAGTGATTAGTTATATATTAAAAACAAAATATTCAGTTGATTTGAATTGGATGTGATTTTTGCACAAAAAAAACCGTAATGACTGATCATTGTTTTTAATCAATTTGCCATGAGTTTGTAAAAAAATAACGCTTAACCCTCCTGGTGAGTTAACGTTGTAGATTTAACTGTAACTTGAGTTAACTTTAAAGATTTAGAGTTAATTTACTAAGTTGGGCATTTTGTATCAACTCAATCAAAGGCAGAAAAGGTATACCCTTCAACAATTAACAGTTGTGCCCGTGCTAAGTGAAAGTTATGAATCCTTTGTAATATTTATTTTATTTTATTTTTAAACTTTCTTAGGCAGGGTAGCACCGTCAGTGACAAGAGCACTGATTTCCAAGGAGGCCCTGCATATACACATTGGACATTGTACATCATAATACACATACATGTATAACATTAATCTAAAAATAATAACAGGTATATCATAAATAACAAGAATAAACTACACATGCGTTATAATGAAAAAAACTACAGGAGACATACAGCGAGTAAATTAAGAGATATCCTTTTAATTGTGGTTAACTTTCGTGTGTCAGCATTTGAAAGTTTGATGGATTTGTGACAAAAAACAAACAAAAAAAAGGCACATCCAAATTTTGTTTCAGTAGTAATGGTTGTTAATTCATTGCACTTTTAAAATTGGTGGTCTAATCAGCATAGAACATAGTCAGCTGCGGCAGGGTAGGTATGTGTTAGCAAAGAGGACTAAGCCTAAAACTCATATTCAGCACTGCTCCTATCACGGGTTTTATGGCAGAGGGTGTTTGAACCAATCCCATAATGCATTGCAATGGGCCTCTCCTATGCTTTACTAAGCACATGGTTGGTTAATTATTAGGGATTAAAATTAGTCATAGTTTAGAACACATGATATTTCAGGATTTATACTAAAAAGACCGTAGTACTAGTGTTTTGGTGGGGCTAAAAATGCGTGTAAAAATTCAAGGTTTAGTGTTAAGAAAGGGATTATGTGATATAAATGACCGTGTGAGGCAAATTTTCCTAAAACTTGTGTATTGTGGGATGGGCTCAATACACCTGCTGATTTATGGACATGGGTGTATTGACTCTTGAATACCTTGGAATTAAGGATCCGAAGAACTTATCGTATTGAAAATACTTGCAAGTACAGAGTTAGTTTGTGAAGACCAAGTTGACACAAAATATTATTGAAATATTTTTACTGCAAATTTCTTCACTTGATAGAGATCAAAAATTCAAATTACACAAAACCTTGCAATCCTGAAAAATGTGTACGAAACACTCTTCCTCAGTTGACTCAATAATCAATAATCTTCTTGCTACAATAGAACATTCAAGTCACTTTTCATGTGTAAATCATTTTGCTTGAAATGAAAATTTCCCTGGCTTTTACCCTCCCCATTCTCCACCCACCAATATTATCATGGACATAAGCTATGGT
Organism: Ophioderma brevispina; assembly: GCA_023653785.1. Taxonomy (NCBI): domain Eukaryota; kingdom Metazoa; phylum Echinodermata; class Ophiuroidea; order Amphilepidida; family Ophiodermatidae; genus Ophioderma; species Ophioderma brevispina. Next base: position 51,902 of record JAMKCH010005001.1, read on the forward strand.
GGTGTTATACAGAACACCATGGGGGTGGTATCCACAAGGAGAATATGATTACCTTAGTGTCTTCAAGTGTTACACTTTTTTCCAGGTTGTGACGTCATTAGCCTCTAAGGACACAATGGCATAAAATAATAATTATATAATGAAATGGACCCTTACCTGAATCATTCAACAACAAAGTGAAAACAAAGTGGATTTTACTTATGTAAAACACAGTAAAACAGCAAAATTACAGGAGTCTCCTGCCACAGACATCAAGGTGTTTTTCAAATTTGTGAAGTGGTTTCAATAAGGATCCATTGTCATTATGTCTGAATATTTTTTCAGGCCATTGGTCCCTTTAAATACAAAGGCTTTGTCCACAAAAGTTACATAACCATTTGGGGTAAGTTGACTTTGTAATAAACATGGAACTTTATGGGCGGAATCATACCAAGCTTTTGTTTTTAAAAACTCAAGGCTGCACTTTTAAGCAAGGAGCTGCTTAGTCAAAAATTCACTTTTGCTGCTTTTTACCTTTTAATCAGTTTTAAATTTTAAAAAATGTGATTTTAGCTATAGTCCATTGTATCTTTCTGATTGCTCCAATTGTAAGAGAATTTTTCTATAGTGCATTTATACTTCCACGAGTCAGTGACGTCAACACGTCATGCGGTATTTATCCGTGCCTCTAAGTGCCGTCTTTAACTCACATGTGTTCTCCATCGATTTAATTCTGCGATATAATCTCACACTGATGTCACTACCTCGAGGAAGATAAATCATTATAGGGGCATTGTCCTATATAGTGAATATGTAAGTTAATAAGCAGGGCAGGCTTAATACAGTTATTCAATATCAGTTACTAACAAAAAACTGCAGTGATACATTGGAGGAAGATGAGAAGAAAATATGGTCCTAAATCTACTACACATGTTTATACTGAAGTAAATTTTCAATTCTTTTGAATATCTGTATGACACAAAGCATGCAATGTAATGTGAAAGCCATGGTTTTGCGCAATGTGTTTTTTGGTGAGCAGACTGCTACATGAATGCATCTCCATGTGCTTGGTTTTTGTGACGAGAGAGGGGTGTGCATTGTCTGCGTTTGCATATAATGTGTTTGTGTTTGTGTGTACATGTTTTTGCATGTGTGTGTGTGTAATCAAAAGGTTGTTTGTATATTGGTGTGCCGTTATGTAGGTATGTGTATATATATATATGGAATATTTGTTTTGTGGTGGTACTTATCTGTAAGTGTGTTGTGGTTGGGTGTGCATGCACATGTGAGGGTTGTTGTTGTGTGTGTGGTGTGCGCACGTAATTGCATGTGAATGTGTTTTTGTTCCCCTGCCAACTTAGTTGGCGAAGGGGGACTATAGAAATGCCCCTCGTCCGTAGCGGTGTGTGTGGTGAGTGTGTGTGTGTGTTTGATCTAGTGCATCCCACAACGATATCTTTCGGATCTAAGCAGCGTGGTGTCCCATATTCGCAACATGATGTATCTCATGTAGGGGATGCGCCGATGGTCATGAAACTTGGTGGATGTGGTCAACATTCAGTATGGAAGTTGGAAGGTCATTTGGAGGGTCAAATCTTTAACCTACACATGTGGGAAATGATGATTCTTGGTGGGTGTGGTCAACATTCAGTGCAAAAATTGTCCAAGTAAAATCACAGTACGTACATGGCTTCTGGCCATGAAAACCTGGTGGGTGTAGTCATATTTGATGCTTATTTTTTTCAGGTCATTTCCATATTTCCAGTATCTGGGTCTCCGTGGTCAAATCATAAATAACTGCAATGGTTGTATGGTCATGAAACTTGGTGAATGTGGTCAATCATTCAGTGTTGGACATTTTTGAAGGTCATTTCAATGTCCGTGGGTCCATCCAAGTGGTTTATGGTTTCCCATCCACAATCTTCCCTATGATCTTAAAGTTATTACTTTTGTCCTTCTTTTACTAACGCGAGGGGCGGGGGACCTTTGTGGTTCGAGAACCGCCTTGTTGATATTTAATGCAATGTGTGCATGTATGTGGGGGTGTGGCAAACAAACAAATACTAACTTAATATTTTTCCCAATAAGGGATGAAATAGTTTAACCACGAATTGGCAACTGCCCCCGCTTCCATAATGCTGTAGAAGAGAAGATATCAGTAGCTTCCCACAATGCATTGCTTACTTGGAAGTTTTTGTACAACACCTCTTAAAGTCAAG
>JAMKCH010005002.1:0-85034 GCA_023653785.1 Ophioderma brevispina
ATTCATTTACTTGCAGAGGTCAATCGGGAAAGAGGATAATTTAATGAAGGTGGGTTAAGTATAATAATCATAGTAAGACCTAGTGATATGGGGCACCCAAGGTCAGGGAATAAGCAATAAAGGACACCGCCGCGTAATCAGTAATCAATACAAGGTGATCAACCTCAACGATCGAATACGATTTGTAAAATAACAAGCTCTACAATAGAATCCAAAGTTGATTGACCAGCGACGTCCACCCTGTCATTAGCCTTCTGTGCATTGAAAATGTCTTTCACTACGCCTTCAAATGCATTGAAACTCGTCTTTACTACAGAACACATGTATAGTAAAGTAAATGCACGAGCAGTCTACCCAAATTACTGTTGGAATCCCCCAATGCCCCAAATCGAGCAGATTGTGTCATACCCCCACTGCGGCGATCGGTGTATATGTCTCCAATCTTGATCGATTACGCTCAGCTGTGACAACGGAGATACAGAATGCTTGTGCTTTGCCGGATTGTATTGTATAAACGGTAACGAGATGAATAGTTTGGTGTCACGTGTCAGGGACAGGTCACGTGTCAGGTAACAGGGATCAGTTTGCTTCGGGGGAGACCGATATATATAAAATCCGACTATGTTCACTCAAGGTTCGTACATGACCCTCTGGCGGCCCAAAGTGCTATTATTTGTCAAAAAACACCGTTAATTATGTCTAAACAGTACAGAGTTTACCTTTTCCCTTATGATTCAAAAACGACGTACGATGACGATAATCGGTTGATTTTTTTCCATGTAGGGATTCCCGTACGTCATTTTGACGGGAATGGGGGTCAACTAGACAGAGAAATGAATCGTCCATGAAGGCGCCGGGTGCCGGAGTCCTGGTAGAGCGATTTGGTGAAATCCGGATTCTGGAGTGATTTAGCGACTGTTGTATCGGGACGGCAGAGGGAAGGAGGGAAACCTAGGGGGAGCTGTATATGTATTTGATATTACACAAAAAATTCAAATGCAGTGACTCTCATCAAATCTTGATTTTTTAAAAATGTGGCTGTTATTCCCATAATAAATTCCTTTTTAAGATTCAGCATCTGTATATTGTTCTTAAATAATTAATATTCAATGGGCCCCGCATGAATGTGCAAAACGATGGTCCATAAGTCTAAAACTGAAAAAAATAGGAAATGACCCTTACCGTGGACTGTATGAGCAGGAAGGATCCCTCGTTTTGTTTTAGCAGGCTTACAGCCCCCCCCCACGTTTCGCGCGGCTGCGGGGGTTATGCGTCCAGTGCGAACAGATAGGAAAAAATTATTTGTGCTTAGTAAAATTTCAGTGTGATTAGTGAATGGCAAGGTTTTCAGAAAATGTTCAGTGGCTTAAGAAAACCCACCAAAAGTTACCAGTTTATGTCTGATCAGGGCGGCCGTGATCTTTTCAAATAGTACTTGTGCAACGTTGCACGCTGTGGTGGATTTATATGGGTTAAAGAAACGATCAGTGATTTGCTAAAATCAGCAAATCGAAAAAAATCCATCAAAAATCAGATTTTGCGTGATAGTAACAAGCTAAGGTAGCCCTACCATACCCTGCAATGATAAGACCAGAAGACAACCTAATAAGGACAGCACTTAAGTGTCCGTTGGACACTTACTAAAACACGTACTTGAATGGAGAAGAGTATTTGGAACACTGGACCGTTTTATTCCTGTTCTGTCAATTCTACAGTGGAAAGGTAACTTATGAGAATTCTACAGGGCTTTTCCTTCACTTTGAAGCTATTCTGCAAATTTCAAATATTTTTCAAATCATGAGGATAGGGTCTTTAATTGCTTTTAGTGTGATCCTCAGAATCAGCGTTCTTTTGCAAAATTTCAGTTGATGAAATATAATGAATGACTCCGGATTTTCAGAGGCGTTTCGGTAAATTTTCAGTATGTTTAACACACAGAAGACACGGAGGATACAGGCAAGCTATTTAAAATATTTATTGAATATGCAAGAGGACCAGACAATAGTGATTTACATGCCCGCATATGAAAAGATTTTTTTCAGTGAGATTTCAGTGTTGAAATCTATTGTATTTTTTTTTCAGACAACATTCAGTGGTTGGTTTTTTTTTCAGTGTGATTTTCAGTGTTTTAAACTCATAGTGTTTGCTCATCCTCGGACTTGGAGCCCCAGACCATGAAAAGAACAAATTTTAATAATAAATTAACTTTTTTTATCATGTACAATAATCATATTGTCCTCAAAAACAATTAAATAATGCCAAAAATAAGGGTAAATAAGTAATTCATGAAAGTTCCAGCATTTCCTGATATCCTTACTGATGTATAGTACAGTTTACATATCGGGTCCTCCATATCGGGTCCTTGGCTCCCCGATAGTATTTTTTCGTTTAATATTACATAATTCCTGAATGCTACATGCTACATAGAAGATTTATATCTCATTTTAAAGCACTCATCAAGAGCTTCAATTTGATTGGTAATTTGGCTAGGTAGGTGTATGTTTAAGTGCTTAAAAATTAATATCAAACAGAGATTTTTCGCACAGATGTTCTGGCTCCTTAATGTTAGTGGACCAGTTCAAAATTCATGGCCTTAAATAAATTCCCCCGTGCTCATATTGGTCAAAACGATATAAGGTGGGATTTATGGCAGGTGAGGATAGGGCGAAGCAACTGCAATTAGGACTGGCATTCAATGTCTTTCATGGCACATGTCCTGATTATCTTAATTTTAATTTTCAACGTTTGTCATCTGTGCATAACTACAGTACCAGGAACAATCCTTTTAATTTTATTGTTCCAAGGGTGAAAGGTCAAGCTCAACATACATTTTTCTATTAAAAACTGGAATTTTCTACCAAATAATATTAAAACAACTCGACGAACCTTAACGGATCACTTTGCTTAAAATGAAATCGGATATTAAAACATGACCAGGTTTAACTTTATTTTCTATAACAGGGCATTGTAATCATCATTTATTTTTTATTTGTTGCGGTTGGTCTTATTCAAGTGCCAATATTCATATATTTGCGTGTTATTTTTTTTATGTAAGTACATGTCCTCTTTATTTCTGGTTATCAGGACACAATGGACACATAAGCTTTTGAGTTTTAAAGCTTTTTTTTGGGGTTATCCTTGGGTAATTATTATGGGTATTTTCCCCTAGTTTCACTGTTTAAATGCCACTGCATAGTGCATTTTTTAAGATCACTATGTTTGATTCCTGTTTCTTGTAATGATTTTATAAGATTCAATGTTTATATTTTGTATTATCAATTTAAAAGTGTGGTGATAGTTGTGCATTGTCTATATTGAATATTGAATATTAAAAATCAATAAATATACAAATGTGTTGTAATGGATAGGTGTAATGTAACAACTTTTAGTTTTTAGAAGTAATAATGAGAGGCTCGTCGGATGAAAACTGATATGCAAAAACTATATAAAAAATCAGAACCCATGTGGATTGTGAAAAAATCGACATTCATCACTATAGTGTATTTCCCAAAGACCGATCTTCCAACCAGGTGACCAAGCCGTTCCATTAGCATGAGAGGAGGCTTCTAAGCGATGAGACAGTCCTTCTATGCTGTTGTTTGGTAGTCTCCATCGGGGCTGGCTAGGGGAAAACAGTGTAAATTCATAATTACATTATGAAAAATCATTAGAATCGTCTGTTGCCACAAATAAAACTGGCACATTTTCTTGAAAAAGAATAAAAATGTCACTTCAATTTCAATTTCCCCAATATCAGCGACTAGTGGCTACACATAGACTTCAGCAAAACAATGCGAGTTTAAAGATAGTTCAACAACCAGCCCGGTATGCGGTGTAGAAAAACACTTCAAATTCCCTTCACTCTGGGAGTGCAGGACCTTGTTATATTGTCGCGCAGCTGGAAGTGATTTCAGCTGTTACGCTCTCCAATTTAGACTGAGAGTACGTTTCAGACAAAATACTTAACCTTCATTCAGATAAATAAATATTGAGCTCTGTGATAGGGGCGGCGTGTTCATAAATTTTGGCCATTATTTTTCATCATTTATTAGAAAAGGAAGAAACTCAAAACACATAAAACACACATCAAGAGAGAATGTGCGGTGGTAAGCTTTGGACCTAACAACTTGGTGGGCAGAACAAAAAATCCGAACTTATTGATGACACTTCATTTCTATCAATTTACGCGTTTCCGAAGGAAAATTTAGTGTCAACGACCTATATATAATGTTATTCTTCCACTTTACCATGTGGCAGTTATTGTGAGAGAGGACGGGATTGGGTATGTGTCACTCAACCCGAATCGGTGGAGGTGGTAAACCTGGCTTTAAACAAGGGCCCTACATCCGGGCCATTGTACTATCTTTTAGTCTGGATAGCTGAAAGAGTCTGACATATCCATTGGTCTCTGATATTGGAAAAAGAAATGATGGTGGACATTTTATATACTTTAAGAAAATGGCCAGTTTTATGTGCGGGAACAGACAGTTATGTGTGATCGTAATAATATTATGAATTTACACTGGTTTGCCCTTAGCCCCAGATGGGGACTACAGGAATTTGTTATACAGTTGGTTATTGGGTCCACGTCCCATGGTCAATTACCAAGGAAAATATCGAAACTCTCCCTACAAGTGCATCCCCTTACTTCACATTGAAAAGCCTGGTTGTTGAAAAAACAAACTGTATCCTTGAATCCATCCAAGGCCTGTGGACCGGACGAGTTACTACCACGCCTTATTGAAAGGACCCATTGCGTACGAAATTGCTCAAGCACTCTCCTTCCTGTACCAGCAATCGTATGACAATGCCACCGTTCCCTCACAGTGGAAACAGGAATAGTAACTGGCATATAACCAAAAAAGGTCCTAAATCAAATCATCAAATTATCGGCCAATTTCACTCACTTGTTCTGCTGTAAGATCATGGAGAATATTGTCGTAGTCACATAAGCAAAGAACCTACAAGGCAAATAATATTACTTATTGGATTCACAGCATGGGTTCCGTGAACGGCTTTCCACTGTTACACAACTCATTACATCATCACACCTGAAACTGGGCTTCTACCCTTCAACAACGTGGCCAGACAGATGTCATTCTCCTTGCCTTCCGTAAAGCGTTGACCGGTACCACATCTCCTCCCCTATCAGTCCAAACTAAATCAGTATGGCATCGGAGGAAACCCTTGGCTTGGATCCAATCTTTTTTTAGAAAGAAGGAGTCAGATGCTGTTTGCTGTTCATGGCACTCATTCATATGGGGAACAGTTTTTTCATCCGGAGTACCACAGGGTTCAGTACTAGCCCTGCACTCTTCCTGTTATATATAAATGACATACAAGATCAAATCCAGTCCACAATTAGGTTGTTTGCAGATGACAGACAGCATTGTAATACAGGAATATTGACAACTATAAGAATCATATCATCCTCAACAAGACCTTGACACTCTTGCAGATTGGTCCTCCACTTGGCTAATGCATTGTCATGTAAAAAGTATGCCATCCTCTCCATCACAAGGAAACGCAAAAACCCATCTTTCCACCATATAACAATTCTTTGGTGAGTTGTTACTCGAAAGAGTTGATCATCATGACTACCTTGGTGTCACCATCTCACATGACTCCGCTGGGATTAAAACCATTGTCATTGCAACAGATCAGCAAAAGCCAGCCGTTCACTTGGATTACTCCGTCGTACTCTTTCTCCCTGTAATCAAAGCTGTCAAAGCAACGGCCAAAACCAAACTATATCATACGTTTACTCCGCAAATGGAGTACCGCTGTCTGAGTATGGGAAGCCCAGCCACACACCCTAGATGGCGGTGACGCCTTGAAACGTTCCGAGAGCATCTGCTCTCTTGTCTTCGGAGATTACCGTAGAAGCCCACACAACACATGTAACAACCCTTAATTACCACCCTGGGCTAGGATCCACTCCATGTCAGACGTTTCCTTTATCAAGATTAAATGTTGGTACAAGATTCACTACAATCATTTTAATTCCAGTTTCCTTCCTCAGTCCATACATCCTGCATCTTACTTTGGGAGACATAATCATCATTTGAAATACACATTCCTAAAGCAACTATAGATCTCAAAGTTCTCTTACTACCTACCCACGTGGATGTAGAATCTGGAATCAGCTACCAGTTATGCTGTAAACTTGCTCCATCATGCCATCCTTTCAGGAAGCCGCTCTGCCTACCATCAGACAGTTGCGGCCACCTCTGGGTAGCAAAGTTTTGTAATGTTCCAAACGTTTTTTAAATGACCCTCAGTTCATCATTGGATTTGTTTTAATCTTCCCCTTTTTCTACACTTTGGCACCTTTTGGCTTCTGAGATGTTTCACCTGCACCCATCCGTTTAGCGAATAGCTGTTATATGGATCACACACAACCATTGAAGATTGAAGATTTAATATAACTATTGGAACCTAAAAAAGGCCCCCCAAACCAAAAAAGAATTATGTTAACCATATCCATTGTACGGCTGTACATAACATCCATTTACACAGATTTGCCCCTGATTACAATTACCTTACTGTATCCGTTTTGAAATGTATTATACATAGACCCATGTTATTGAACAAAAAATCTTACCAACAGCCTAAAGACTAAAAGGAAATCTTACTTTAATGCCTGAGTGGAAGGAAAAGTAAAAAAATAAAATGTGGCCTCTGCATTGATTGTAACTATAGCCACACTCCATTGATGTTAAAAGATTATAGCTTTGTGATTCCATTGCTTCGTCAGCCACTTTGAAAAGGGCTCTATTTTCGAGTTCGGGTAGGTGGTCTATAGAAAAATGTCCGATTGTACCAGGTGTGTTAGGGACATTGTGTGGATCATCACCCGGATGGATGTAGAAAATCAGAATTGGTGCAATTTTTTTTATTGGCCAAAAAAAGTAAAAAATGACCCAATAGGGACAAATCATAGAATAGTGATTTCTTTATTCTGACTTCATATTGAAATGTATTACTAATAAAATTCCCCCACTATATAGCTGTAAATTCAAGAAAATTTTTAATGTTGGAATCTGGGGTTTATTTTGACCCCAGAAAGGACCAAAAAGGGTCAAAATTGACCCAAATAAGGTAAAAATCATAGAATGGTGATTCCAACTTAAAATTAATGTAATAGTTTTTAATTTTCCCCACTATATTGCTGTAGATTCAAGACGAATTTGAATGTTGGAATCTGGGGTTATTTTTTACCCCAGAAAGGACCAAGAAGGGGTCAAAATTGACCCAAATAAGGTAAAAATCATAGAATGGTGATTCCAACTTCATATTAATGTAATAGTTTTTGATTTTCCCCACTGCTGTAGATTCAAGATGAATTTGAATGTTGGAATCTGTGGTTATTTTTTACCCCAGAAAGGGCCAAAAAGGGGTCAAAATTGACCAAATTAGGTAAAAATCATAGAATGGTGATTTATTTATTTTGACTTCATATTGAAATGTACTATTTAATTCCCCCCCCCCCCTATATAGCTGTAGATTCAAGAAGAATTTGAATGTTGGAATCTGGGGCCAAAAGGGGTAAAAATTGACACAAATTTGGTAAAAATCATTAATGGTGATGTATTTATTCCATATTAATATTTTAAAATGTAATAGTATATAGTTTATTTGCCCATAGCTGTAGATTGAAGATAAGGTAAACCCCAGAAATGGCCAAAAGGTTAAACAAAATGCCAATTTAAAACCTTTATTCACTTTTATCAGTAGTGACATCCAAAATTGAAACTTTGGATAATAATGGTCAAATTACACCTAATTTGGTCAAAATATATTAACCAATTAATGCATGGTTTACATATCTGCAGTCTTGATCTGTTAAAATTGGTAATAATGCACATTGCACAATATAAGGCTTGTAACCAGGTGGAGGCTGACGCTCCCATTCCAAAAAGTCCCATAACCCCTAAAAGGCCAAAAATAGATTTTGCGAGCTTAAATATGTAGGTAAAAAGTCCACTTTTTGCCAAATTTGCCCCCCTTTGTAATTTTGGGGGACCAAATTTGCCCCTTTGTATTTTTTTGCGGAAGTCCCCTTTTGAAAACAATTGCCCCTCTCCTAGATTATTGTTCTTTTTACTGACATTCGCAATGAAAAACTTTGAAAGGGATCAAAATGGTCCAACCCAAATTAGTCAAAATTTAACCCAATATGTCAAAATTTCAGTCTTTTTTCCTGAAAATAGGTAAAAACAATCCAGTAGGAGAGAAACAGTTGGTCTGTCAGAATGAAAGCTATCCTAAAATGTTGTTAAATCTGATCATTTGGTTTATTTCTGCCCTGAAATTATCACAACTGTTTTACTATAATGGTTAAGTATAATATGAAACGTCTGTTGTCCTCCAGAACAACTCAGAGTGCCTTTTACAGGCCTGTGTGGACAACATCTTACTGTTGGTGCAGAAACATTGACAATGAAGGGGGAGCTACAGGACTTTTAAGTGGCACTTATACAGTCAACTCCTGCCCGTTCGAAAACATCATCTCCTGGAAAAAAAAAACCTGCCTCCCAATATCGGATCTATTGGTGAAATACCCCACCTCTTCCCAACTTGTGGCACAGACTAGAGCACAGTTCGGGGGGCATTGCTTTCAAGTCAAGGACCAGATATATCGACCTTCATTATGGTGGCCGTCTTCCATGTCCCAAGTAGAGGTGCGGATTCACTTACCTACTCTGATATGTACACTAAAGGAGCTATTAAAACCTCAATTCCCTTGGCACAGAATTTCATTCACCAATGTTTAATTATTTAAAAAAAAAAACAACCCCTTTTTTTTGGGATGATATATGATACCCGATCGCACAGGTCAGGTTCATGTCAAGGGATGAACAAGTACACAAACCACTGAACTGTTTCCTTGGTAGATGAGCTTAATTGTACTCTAGTGGTATGCACCAGAGATACCAGCTTTACTTTACTTTGAAGTGGAGCAGCAATACATGATAAGACGTTTGCCAAGACGTACGCCACGGATTTCGGACAAAATCAAAAGATGATGATATTGTCCACCTTTGCCACTACATGGCAATCGTTTCGTCGTCAATTGATGCAAATCTATTTTTTCTATGTTGGTTGCCAGCTGACAAAAAGTGCAAACATTTGTCTATTCATTCCAGTTGCTTCTTTCTCAAAATAGTAACTTCCATAGTATAATTTCCCAATTGTTAGCTTTTAATTCACACTCTTTTGGGGTCTATTTTGACCCTCTTTTTTTGTCCCTTTCTAGGGTCAATTTTGGAGTCAAAATGGATTCAGAGAATACACTCTCTAAGCTAAGTAAAAACAAACCATTGAATCGTCCCGTCCCGCTCCCGTTTTGGCACGCCTTACCGATTTTGTTATTTCTTATTTTTTAAAAAGAACAACAACACCACCAACAAGAAGCTAAAAGGGTTGAAATGAATTTAACACAAAATCTCGGAGCACTATTGAACTCTCATACCTATTCTAAAGAGTATCCTTCAATTTTGTTGAGCATTTCTTAAACCTTCTACATAAAGTCCTTTTCCACAACGCGAACGCAATCTTCAAATATATCATGGTGGCCATCTTACGACATGGCGGCCATCCTTTGAAACATATAATAAATAACAAATAATAAATGCCCCCTCACGCAACTTTTTTTTCAACAAAGTCGGGCCGAACTCAACTTGTTTTATTTTTTTACGTTAGATAGCTTCGTCCCCGGGATCCACAGATTTTTACAGGAAGTGATCAGAATATAGTAATCCTTGTGTCTGTGAAAAGGTAACTATTGTTACTCATTTCACTCGTGAAATCGTAGTAACTTAAAAGGTATCTATGATATTACTTAATATAATTTTATTATTTATCAATAATCTAGGAGGCTTCATAAATGACGTTTTAGAGCCCTGCATATCAAACCTGGTTGAAAGAAACGGGCAGATATTTAACAGATAGGGATTGGAGCAGGCGATTCATCAAGATGAAACTATAAATGGGTGTAAATCTTGACCACAGTCAAAATATGAGTCTTATTACCTATACCATATATTAATAGAAATTAGTATTTCATTTTAGGAGGCGACACTGCATATAGTGGAATGATTACCTTGCCATTTTTAACTTTTTACTGACTCATATTTAGGGTCCAATTAATTAACCTTTTTGTGCCTTTTCATGTGGTCACTTTTTGACCCCAGATGGATTCCAACATCAAAGTCTGTCTTGAATCTACGGCTAATAGAGATGGAGAAAATTAAATACTACTGCATTTTATATAAGCTTGTAAGTACATCAACCATTCTATGCATTTTTTGATTTGGTCAAATTTGACCCTAGATTCCAACATCCATTTCTTCTGGAATCTTCTGCTAAAGAATGGGTTGAAATGAAATACTAGTTTTAAGATGGATAATTACCTCACCATTTTTACCGCTCATTTGACTGATCATTTTGACCCTTCGATTTGGCCCTTCTGGGTCAAAAATACCCCCCAGATTCCAATATTCAAAAATTCTTGCATTGAATCTAGACAGCGATATAATGGAGAAATATAAATACTATTACATTAATGTGAAGTTGGAATCACCATTCTATGATTTTTAACCTATTTGGGTCATTTTTGACCCCTTTTTGGTGCTTTCTGGGTCCACACTAGTCACCAGATTCAACATTCAAATTCGTTCTTGATTCTACAGCTATATAGTGGGGAAAAATTAAATACTAATTCAATTAATATGAAAGTTGGTGAATCACCATTCTACATGATTTTTTACCTAATTTTGGGTCAATTTTGACCTTATTTTTGGCCCATAAAAAATGCACCACCTCTCTGATGTCTACATCCACAGGCCGATGATCCCCACATATGTTCCTAACCTGTTGTTAGCAATGAAAATTTTTCACTCTATCCACCTACCCCTATTGGTGCCAAAAGCTGGGTCCGGGCTGACTACTATTCCTGTGCCGGTATTTCCACAGGTGCACGCTTTCAAAGCCTTTTCATTCAACTAGACATGCAAATGGTTGGATGTCTCCTGGCTCTTTTTAAATTGAACATTTCAAACTAGCTGCCTTATTCAATACAAATACAAGTAGTCATAATTGTCGGTTGTAAGAGTTTGCACAGGGCAGCTTATATCTACTTACGACAGTATACCTGTTCGATTCAATCCTGACCGCACAGGTGGGACAAAGCTTGAATCTTTTGGACACTGGCAATATCTTCCCTGAAGACAGTATCATCCTTACTTTTAATCATCATCCCTGCCCATCACAGCCCAAATATCCTTCTCCAGAAAACGTACTATAATGAAAGTTTTTCTATCATTTCAATCTCAATATATTTGCTCTATTTTGAATTGAAAATCGACCGTTTTGTATTTTGTATTTTCTATAAGAAACCAACAATTTTACTTTAAAAAATTATCAACAAAATCAAAACAAATTCTGGAATTAAATTCTGTCTCTAATCTGACACTTGATTGCTTGGTTTTCCAGTTTAACTGCACTATTGAATTGCTTTTCTAAGAAAATAGACAATGGAATTCGTCCTGAAAAATGTGAAATTCGCTGAGAAACCAATTTAATTATTCCCTGAACCCTAGTTGTTAATTTCGTGTCATTACTAAATTCATTTCATAATCTTGATTCCGCCATATAAGTTGGCAAATTCGTCTCGCGTGGCGATGACCTATAGAAAAAAATATATTTGGTCTTTATAATTAATTTAAAGCCTTAAGAATCTGGTCTTTCATATTCTTCCGGGTTGGTTCATTAATGAAATAAATCGCGTATTTCATGATTTAGTTATCTACTTGCCAGACCATATCTATTTAATATGACAAAAAGTAAATCTCCGTCTAAAGAAGGGCCTGAAGGAAGGGATGCGACTGGGGGTGCCATAAGTGCTTATTGTTTAATATCAGAATAGGGCATTAGGTTACGGGATTTGTTAGAAAGCCACCGCCGAAACATATATGTGTATACTCGAATTGATATGTTATTTCCTTATTTAGCACACATTGGTAACCATTCACATGTGGTAATTTTTAAGAAATTCAAAAAACAAGACGGGGCACAGATTGTTTTTTCGAGCATAGCTTGTGTAAGTGAGAAAATACGAATCCCTCAAAATCCCTAAGATAAACCAATGAACTGTTACGTCACGGGGGACGCAGGGGGAAGTTGGAGTTCGTGCGTAGCGGGTCTAGTGAAGATCCAGTATGGGAAGGGAATGGAGGGGGCCTGTGGGCTAACGGAAGGTGAAAATGCTTGGAAAAAGAAGGGTAGGGTAAGCGTACGGACCGCCGTCGAGGCCTAAAGCTCCAGGTTGGTCGCCTACGTGGACGGGGGCCCAGGGTGTAGGGTAAGTTGGCAATGCTAATGGTGAGAGGGGGTGGGTATCGATAGCAAATAGAGTCGGGGGCGGTCTGGAATTCACCCCTATACGTGTTATTTGACGGATTGAGTAGAGAGAGCCGGAACGTGGTCAAGGGGGTCCAAAAAATAGACTCCGTACGGGAAACGCTAAGCGGATGCATCATCCCGGTGTTGTAGACCGACTGCGATCGGCGGCGCTGGACGCTCCTAGAGTTCATTCACACCCGGCCAGTCCTTTCGCGATAGGCGTGGAATTCCCGTTGTGCCGTTTTCCGCGACGAGCAAACTGCGATGACGCGAGGGGACGGGACGAGATCGGTGGGGGGAGGGTGCCTCAGTAACAGGAAGAGGACAGAGCGCTTAGTTAGAAAGGGGCGTAGGCTTGACACTCGTCGGGGGTGCAGGGAGAGGAAGGCTGGTGCTCTAGCCAGATTGAAGCGCTTTAGGAAGGGATAGTCGTGGCTAGGAACGCCGCACAATAAGGTCGGGGCTAGCTGGGGTATAAGGTTATAAAAAGTTAGACTGCGGAAGATGGATAAGAGTTGGGGGGAGGAGAATGAGGGAGGGGGGGTCTGTACTAGTAATATGGACCTACAGGCTGTCGTTGTAGGGTCGGGGTGTAACGGAAGGAAAGGTGTAGTAGGCTGAGTTATTGGCCACAGGGAGCGGCGTGGAGGTATGAGCGGAGTTGACTTATGGTACTTGCCGTGGGGATAGGGGTTTGGAGGGCCGGATCGTAGGGTGAATCTAGGTGCCGGAGGTGGGGTAGTTGGTTGCCAGTTAGTGTGTGCTGGTACGGGATGTGTCTAAGAGGAGTTTAAAGGGCGACTACAATGGAGTGGTGGGGCGTTATATAACAGAACGGGGTGGGCTAATGCGAAGAGAGGTAGAAAGGATGGGGCCCAAGAATAGGGGTTGGAGCACAGGGGGGTCTGATTTGCGTAGTTGGTGGGAGCAAGTAGCGATAGGATTGGGTGGTCTAGGAGTGTTGTAAAGGATTTCAAATAGATCTTATCGGGTAGAGGGGAATGCTCCCCTCTCCATGGTTAATGTATTGTTAAAAGAGACACCTATAGAACACAACACTAAATTGGAGGAAACAGATAATGGATTAATCAATTAAAAGAGACATGAGGATATTTCCAGAAAAGACAGCGCCCCTAATTTTTTCTCGAACCCCATTTTTTTTTTACATATTTTTTTGTTTCTTTTTTTTTTTTTTTTTTTTTTTTTTTTTTTTTTTTTTTTATTTCTAAAACATTTTTTTTATTTATATTTTTTTTTTTTTGTTTTTTTTTAGTTTTTTTGTTTTTTTTTTTTTTTTTTTTTTTTTTTTTTTTAGTTTTTTTTTTTTTTCTTTTTTTTTTTTTTTTTTTTTTTTTTTTTTTTTTTTTCTATTTATTTTCGACTGATCTACCAATGTCCATCATTTAGATCACACCTGAAGTGACGAAGCCAAATACGCCCGTCTTAAATTAAAAGATGATGATTTAGTAGTTGCTCTGTCGGACCACACAGAAACGTGAAACATGCTTTGTTCGGTATGGGGAACGATTACGATAGCTACCGAGTTTCAAACAGGTTTGCGGTTTTTCTTTTGCACCTTCGTGTACATCAACCTTCGACACCGTTCTCGGTAAGGTGGTCTACAACCGATACCAGTGCTAATTTTGAGAGAAATTCTCGTATCCTAACAAAATTCTCCTCTGTCACTAAAAAAACGACGAATCTGATTTTTAATACGCTGGTGCCTCCATTTGTACGAACGCATTCGACGAGAAATCAATGACACAAATACACCGAGTAGCCTATCATGTTGAATATTAGTTACAGAGATTAACTTGGGTTTTATCCTGTTCGTCATTCAGATTTCCATATACGAATTCCAGTTGTATTTTTTTAACTGAATAGTTAGACACAATTGCGAATTAACTGGGAAACCCCATTGTACATATCGTCCGTGGTCACGCACATACCTGTCGAATCTGATATTTGCTGTTCAAATTGAGTTAAAGTTGATTCTGGTTCTTTGACTGTACATCTTTACTTGTCCCCAAAATAAATTAAGAGTGAATTTTTCATCTCCGTACCGAAATCCCCTGTTAGACTATGGGGCGTAGACCACATAAGCAAGCTGCATACAAATTCCCTATCCCTTCAAAGGGTTAATTTACCGTAATCCGTCGTGTGGACACGACTACAATGATATGAATGTCGTTGACCCTAAGTTTTTCTTCTTAAGCGCGGTAATTGAATAAAATGGAGTAAGCAATACGTTACAGGATTTTAATTCTGCACAAAGTTGGTTACAGGCCATGGTACATGATACCGTTGGCCTTTTTTAATTAAATACTTCGTGCTCCAAAATGGTGATTACTTTATTTCCTTCACTAAAATAAAGCATATTATTTTTAATCGCAGGACCAGATTTTCCCCACATGAAAGGGGTGGTCTCATTATTTAGCAAATGATAAAATGATCAACTGAAATTGTATTTCTAGAATACGGTGACGCAATGGATAGACATAACCGCAACTTCTCAAGCGAACAATGGGGCTAATGTTACTCAATAATCGGCCCGGAACCATGCCACATTCTTTTACATCTACGGTCCCATTGTTATTGTGGAGAGAGCGCAGATATAAGTAATAGATAACGGGATTAGATATTAACAGGAATTACGAGTTGAAAACTGGGGGGTGGACGCAGGATCAAGTCCTCTAGAATGTGAATCTAAAACATGGCTTCATGTCTCTTCTATGGTCCCGCTTCCGTGGCTTTCCGTTCGTAGTTTGGAGAGCTTCTGCTCCTCGTTGCATGCAGTTGACGAAATTCGAATGATTATGTCCCTTTCTCGTTCGCGATAAAGAAATCTTGAGATTCTACTGTGTGTTTCATTAACTTTGACCATATGATAATTTGTTTTATCGAAAAGAAAATGTAAAGGGACACATTCATGAAGAAAAAGCCCGTGGTGCAAGGCTGTACCTAACTTGTTATGCATAACCTAAATCCGCAACTTATTTGTCATTTAAAACAGCATATTCTATTCATTTTACCAAGAAAGGCATGGTCTTTACGACCTCACTACTTTAAAAATCAGAAGCGAGGTGAGTAACATTGTTTGCTGGTCCTTTAAGTTATGACCTCATACTAAGAGCTCAATACTAGGGGTAATCATAACACTGACTATAGCTTGAATATCCTATCAACCATTGTGGGCCGAACGATTCGAACCTGCATAACCTGTTGAGAAAGACTGAAGTGTTTTGAGGTTGATTGTTGAATATCATAGCTCTATTGTTCCCTTGAGTTTACGTGTACAATATTGGTCACTGACCATTCTCTTGAATTAAATTGAGTTGACATTTTAGTCATTCTTCTAAGAACGTGCACCTCTTTTCCTTTTGTGAGGATTACAGCTTTTTTCCGGTTTTACGATAATATTGTAAAAATATATTATATATGCACTGAGTAAGTGTTGATCCCCATCGCTGTAGCACGAAAAGGTCGTTAAACCACGAACGTATCATGGCCTATAGGTCAAGGGGAGCCGTTTGCGTCCAGCAAAATTCTGGCACTGATGTGGGTGTTTGGGTGGTGGGTGTGTTGTGGGCGGTTTCTTTCCTTTTCGAATCAAACGGTGGGTGAGGAAACAAGCCATGGACAAGTTAAGGACACGGTCGCGCACCGTATAAAGTCTCAAGATGTATTTGACTTTGCTCGACGAGAGGCGATAAGTTTTTTGCGCCTACGTCATTAACAAAAAACCAAATATAACCATGCTCGGCTCCCGGATGACAAAGGAATCGAGTGTTTTGTCACACCCACCGCACACCGGCAGCTATTATATAATTATGGAGATGGCTGAGGTATTGAATAACAAGAACATACCGCCCCGAGCCTCAATTCACAATATCGGGCGAGTCAAGACGAGCCTGACTATTATCTGTTCTCTGGCGAGGGCGATATTTTCTGTTTCAGCCCCGAACAAATCATCCAATATGATTAGGTATTATGCTAAGAAGAGCCTGACTTGGTGAAAATAGTTTTATTACTTCAACACTAAAAAGGAGATATATTTTACTGACAGGTATTTGCCCACTACTTTTTTGCGTATTGTGCATTGTTGGTCGGTACGCCCACTTACCCGCACTGCGAGTATGGCCTCCACTATCATAATTAATTGAATAATTCCTTTTAGGCTCCCTTTTTTAGCTTGAAGTCGTAGTGTCATCTATTGGTCACTGATATTAGGGGAGCAATAAATTGCAGTGACATTTATTCCAAAAATAAAACAAAAATTGGTTATCAACGCAAATGCGGGGCCAGTTTAATTTGCGGCAACAGACGTGTCTATCAGATTTTTAAAAATTTTAATGATTTACACTGGATTTGCCCTCCTTCCCCTGATGGGCGGACTACCGAACAAACATGTCATTGAAGGACTTGCCTACCCATACCGATACTGTCGACATTAACCCCGATTTGTATAAAACGGTTTGTCATAAACCATGCAATCGTATGCGATTGCTTGGCGTTTCCAAGCCAATTCAGTACTTGCCGAACGAATACGTATCCCTGGGCAAATGATTGGCTACCTTCTGTAATCAAATAATCGATTATATTTTTAAAGTCAACTGGTACGTTCCTCAAAAGCAAGTTGAATTTCTTAGAAATGAAGATTAGTTTATGAATGCGAAAACCGTCTGAAGGATTACGAATCGAAACTGTGCATACGCGTATGGTGTAGGTCTTAATTTTAGATTTACGAATAAAGACATGTTATTATGGTAAGAGCTTTCCACCATTCCTTTTCTAATTTGAGTTACACCAGAATTGATAATTTGTAAAAACCTAAGCTTACCTTAAAGTTTTTTCCAGTGGTTTGGGAACGATTGAGAGTAACAAAGAGTTTATAAATCCGACCAATTTTGATCATGCTTTCAAATACCCACACCGGTATTGGTTCAATTCCAAACAAACAATCATGTGACATTGTAGTATTGTGAGTCCAACTATCTGATACAGTTTATAAGTGTATCGAAAGATGTTCTTATCTATAGAAGGCAAAACCGTTACGTAAATTTAGAAAGTCATCAGTCTCGCATGTTTTGCCGACCACAAGAAAACATAGGAGTACCAACAACTAGAAAGTGGACCATGGCGGCCTCCGGCCTTCTTCCGACTACTGTGGGTGCCGGCTGTTGCAGATACACTAATTCGGTGTGGCTATACGCAATTGATGTATTGTTAGAGGTGGCCAGGTGTAATAATAGTGTACCTTGGAATCATTGTGCTCAGATACTCTTCTTTCTCATAAGCCAATCGCGCTTAGGTGAAAAGATATATTGAGTGATGCGGTTTTTTTAATTCAAGACGACTGGACGTGGTCATTTCCATTCTTTTGCGTGGTGCCCATGGGGTAGGACCAATTTAACCACCCAATCGCAACCCCAACATCCAACACCTATATTCTGGCGGATTGTTGTATCGAATTGACATTATGTGTGTATCAAGCACCCAACTAATAATTAATTTCCGTGCAATATTCAAATGTGCTTGCCCGCATGGGGGAGGACGACTGGTTCTGGACATGGCTCACCCCTTGTGGTTCATTTGCGATTGGAGTGACTTTTTGACGTGCTGTCAAATCAAGCGATTTGTTTTTGGCACAAACATGTAACTATATCCCATATAAAACCATCAAAGTGTTATCCACATTTCAATGACGAATGATTGACTCCTTTAAAGAAAACATTTTCGAAATTAACAATATCTCGTTCGTCGTCCTTCTTTTCTGTTTTAACTTTTAATAGAATCACATCACACTCATCCCTTCACCAATTTACAGAAGTACATACAGAACTGAATAATTATAAAAATCATCAATCATGGGTCGCGGAGAATGTCGTCCTTTTATCATTCATAAACGATTTACCGTAACTTTAACGGCAGTGGCGTAACCACTGGGGGGGGGGGGGGTGGGAAAAAAAAAAAAAAAAAAAAAAGGGGGGGGGGGGGGGATGGAATAATAGCACCTCGGTTCTATTCCGTTGGAGTTTCGGAGTCCGGGGTAATGATTGAGAGGGACTGACGGGGGCATTCGTATTGCGGTGTGAGAGGTGAAATTCTTGGATCGCCGCAAGACGACCAAAAGCGGACACAAAAACAAAAATCAGGAAGGGAAGCCAAAAAATGGGAGGGAAAAAGGGAGAAAGAAGAGAAAAAGTGAAAGAAAAAGAGGGAAAGAGAAGAAAGGGAGAAAAGGAGAAAGCAAAAGAGGGAAAGAGAACAAGAAAGTGGAAAAGAAGAGGGGAAGAAAGAAGATGAAAAGAAAGAGGGAAGAAGAGAAAGGGAAGGGAGAAGGTTAACCCAGCTGGTCCTGGCATCCCCCTTAAGAATTTTGAACCGACTGGAAAACAATATGGTCTACCCGGCGAGCGCAGCGAGGCGGAAATATTGGCATCTGAAAAATCGGGAAACTTCTTGAGTCTCCCCCTACCGGAGGCTGATGTCTGGTTACGCCCCTGTTTAACGGTGAAACCGTAAAATAATTACGGTTATTTCCCGATTGACCGTAATTGACCGAAATATCGTAAACAAACAATAAAAATGAGTGTTTGAGTGCAAAAGAGTGGATTTGACTGTAAAATACGGTATTCTAGGGTTTACCTAAAATTTTACGGTTTACAGTATTTTTACGGTATTTTACAGTAAAAATACTTTTATTGTTTGTTTACGGTATTACGGTTTAGGTGAAAAATTGATAAATTTTTAGCGATTCAAAAACATTATTATTGCACTAAAATGCTCTCATTATATAAAACTGGTCATTTCCCATCAAGTAGAGCCAAAAACCGCATGAAAATCGGATATTCCTAACGCTTTTCTACACTGTGCCTCTATGGAAATTGACAATTTGCTGACATGCAAACGTTATGACATCATTGTGACGTAATGCTAATGTTGGTACTCATTTTGGTATCAGTGGAAAGAAGACCACCACAGCTATCTATTGCTAACAATTACATCCTGCAAGGATTACATGTAAGACACTTAAGTCGTGTCCACACGTGTAGTTATTACCGGTGTGAAAGCAGATAGTCCGGTAGGAGCCACAGTCCGGGGCATCATAGACGATAACGGAATAAAGCGTGAAACTAATGTTGCGTAAGAGTCAACTGAATCGATTGCCCTATTGTTCACCATTGTTCCCGGACTATGAGTACGCCGGACAATGGTTACTTCTACACCGGTATTAACTAAGTCCGATGGAATTAAAAAAACAAATCCACTAATTCCCCTCACGCCTATTGTACCCTATTGTAATCGTCTCCACATGCGGTCGGACATAAGTCACTTAATACCGGACATAAATTGATCGGTTTTAGTGTTGGATATAAATTTGCCGTGTGAACGCACATCGGGTTTAACTCTATCGGACCTAACTAGGCTTAAGTCCGACGATTTAATGGTGAAGAAGAGCAGGGTTAAGTCCGGTCGTAACTTTATGACCGGTATTAGTAAAGTACGTGTGGACGCGATCTATCGGAACTAACGGTGGCATTTTCGTCTTTTCTGAAGTAAAGCACGGAAAGCAGTGGCGTTAGTCGGAGCTAGTCGGGGTGGGCGAAGTGAGCGACTCAGGCACCCTTGGAAAAAATGGGGAGAAATTTTGAAGGCAAGGGAGAAAAAAGGGGACAAGGAAAAAGGAGGAAAGAGTAAAGAGCAGAGGAGAGTCAGGGAGAAGCCGGTGTTTTGATGATTTATAGCATGCAGAGGCTGACACCGTCTCATTTTGCGACTCAAAGAAATAAGTCAGCCGGCAAGCGAAGCGAGTACATTAAACGTTTCCCAAATCTTACATTATTGTCACCAAAATCGTGGATACGCCACTGATTCGGGGGAAAATTAATCTTTGCCCGTCAACTGCAAGGGAGAAATCTACAAGTCCTTGCCTACACTTGACTAGAGGTCTAGTCACGCGTTTACGCCCCTGATGGAAAGCCAGCTCAGCATTCTGCATGTTTCGAATGTACAGCCAAAACAGGCTTCTTCTCACCTCGTCCTCTTCGAGCAAGGTCAAGCCTGATCGGTTAAGGGTTAACATCAAGTTGAACATTTAATTTTCAGATTTTTGTGTTGAAATCACTTTAAGGATTATCCCTAATATCTCAAGTTACTTGGACCACGGTTTAAAAAAGGTAAAAGGGGTGGAGACCTTTGGATCAGGCCATTTTGTAACGGAGGTGTTAAAAAACAACATCTCAGACGAACTTTGTTTTCACTATAATTAATTTGGTCTTAATTTTTTTTACTTTCAAAACGTTCCTCAATCAAGGTTTTGATTTAATATTATAGCTTGAACATTATTCTAAGGAAACCCAAAAATTATTAGAAATATTTCTACAGAAATAGTTCTGTCACACGGTTGTTAGCATTTTGATGCAAACTTGTCCACACATGATGGCATAAGAATGTACAAAGTGCTTTTATTCCTTACTCTCTAAATGCAAAAGAGTGGAATTTCACTCTTTTGGAGTGACTACAGGGCCACTCCAAAAAGAGTGAAATTTCATACCTTAAAAATAACACTTTTTGGGTCAAATTTGATCTTGACAAAATTATATCATTTTATCATTTGTTAAATTATCAAGAGTAAATTTGACCCAAAAAGTATCCTTTGAAAGGTGTGAAATTTCACTCTTTTTTGGAGTGGGCCCTTTAGTCACTCCAAAGAGTGAAATTCACTCTTTTGCATTTAGAGAGTAGCAGGTCAGAAATTAGAAGAAAAAAAAAACACGCTGAGCTTTCTCACTTTATATTTATCTGCACTACGTGTGAATGAAAGTTTAAACTTAAATCAATTAAATGTATCTTCACCAAAATTGAAATTGAAAACCATGACGGACATTGCATTACTTTTGTATTGGTTGTCATGTGCACAGAAAGTATCATTTTCACCAAAATAAATTGATTTTGCCATTAATTACTATTTAAATGGTCATTGTGAGAGTTTTTTCAACGGTGTTTAGGTTCCTGTGCATGAATAAAACAGATTTCGATAAGTAACGATGTTTCACATGTTTCTTTCAATTTTAATCATTATTCAAACCTTCTTTGGGTAAAAGTTTATAACTCCGATGCCAGTTCCCATGGACCACTTACGATCAGCTAGTACCGGTAATAAGCTTACGGCCGTAACTTTTTATTTCGGATCTAACGCTAATTACCGTTAGGATGCGCGTCCCACACAACCAAATGTAGTACGATAACCTAAAACCGAATGAAACTTAGATCGATCAATGCGCGTCCACACGGCCACTTTAAGTCCGACGCTATACGGGACCAGAGTTAGTCCGTATAAGTGAACTTAAGTCCGACATCGTGTGGACACGACTTTTAGATTTATTATTAACTAGTCTACCTGAGCCATTTTTTGTAACACAAAATTGCCGAGGGGGGGGGGGTGGTTACCACCCCCATGCGATGTTCGTTACTGAACACCCGATTCCTGTAAATTGGTACCAAAGGATTAGCCTTAGGAGTTTCTTCTTCCATGATACCCAAAATAAGTACTAACATCCCAATTAAGACGTCACCATGATCGTCATATGTTGAGGAAAGTACGAAAAAACTGAAATAGGGTGGAAAAATCTGCTATTTCGCAATTTGTAGCGACTCAAACACCCTATTATAGCTCTATAAAATGCTGCATTATATAAAAAACTATCATTTCTATCAAGTAGAGTCAAAAACCGCATGAAATCGATATTCCTAACTTTGTGGCGAAAAATAAAAATTGAATTTTCAGTGTGCGTGTCTATGGAAATGGAGTTTGCTGACATGCAAACCTTTATGACGTCATTGTGAGTAATGCTAGGCATGTTTGTTACTCATTTTGGTTTCAATGGAAAGAGGAGGACCATAGCTATCCTATCGTAACCAAAAAATATAATGTGATTGTTCCTGTGTTGTGTTAGGCATGGTGGTACTTCTCTTCCGGAGGAGGGGGGGGGGGTGGTTACCACCCCCACCCCCCCATCGCATCACTTTGGGATCACCTGTATCTTACCTATACCCCGGTGGATGTTTGTTTTTGGATTTAAAAGGAGCGGAACATACAATTGACAATTAAAATTTAAATCAATTTCACAAAAAAAAAAGGGGGTTTTAGCAAGCCGGGGAAAAACCTGAGGGGGGGGGTGGTAGACGAGGGATAATAAACCTTAGAAGTGTTAATGAAAGATGTAAAGAAAACAGGATATAGCAAGTAGGATTTTACGCTCAAAGTACACTTTGCAAAATAAAGAAAACTAGTGTTGTACCATGCTAACAGGAATAAGTGCACAATTCATTACACATTAAGACACTGAGCTATTTAAACCAGAGGATAGCAGACATTTGTAACACATCTCTTGAGTATCAAAGGTTTGAGGGATTAAAGTGACAGACTGACAGGAACCTCTGAAACATGATCTTAAGTGCAGAAAATGGTTGCCTTAATGAGAGGGGGCCAAGACCCAAAAGTGTTGACAGGGGTCAAATTTGAAATTGATCCAATCATGTTGAAAAGTTTACCATGCTATTTGTCTAACCACAAGGATTCAGGAAAGGTATAGGGGTGACAAGTCTACAACGTAAAGTAAGTTTGGGAGTTATATGCTAAAAACAGCAAACCTCAATAAAAAAGGGAGTCAATTTCAGTTGTCGGCACTTAAGACTATGGTTCAGAGGGTCCCTGTCAGTATGTCTACCACTATTTAATTCAACTCAAACCTTTTGTACTTGAGGATGTGTTACAAATGTCTGCTAGCTCCTGACTAATTGTCCTGACTAAGCGTGAACAGGGCCATAAGTTGGACCTGTGATAAGCGATATCGGGCCAGTAACTAGTGGAGTAGTAGAGTAGCAGAAAAGTGTCCAAAGAGCCATAGCTAGGAAAGGGAAGTTGAATGGCTTCTAGGGCAGGGTTGGTTTGTAAAGACAAAAAATGAAATAGAAGATAAAGACGACAGCAGCAGAAGTTTTAGACGAAAAATGAGGCTGAAGAAGAAATCTGAAGCCAGATGAGAAAATTTAAGGAAGGGAAAGAAATGAAGCTTGTAATGAAAGGATAAAACGAGATAAAACGAAGAAGAGAATTACAGGAGCAAAAAGAAGCCCTGACGAATATACAGGAAGGAATTAAAGCACAGGCTGACATAGCTAGAGCTGCTACAGCTGTGGCTGATATTTATGATGAAGAGTTTTCAGTGGGGAGTTTGAGTTCTCGGGGTGAGTGCCAGAAGTTTAAAAGCAGAAACAAATATTGTGCCAGGGTTAGGAGGAAAAGAGAGAATCTCCCCAGCCCTTTCCCCTTTCTCCTTTTCTATACATTATCATTCTCTTCAACCCTCGTAATCAAAATTTAAGCTAATTTAAAAAAAAAAAAAAAAAGAAAACATTTAATTAAAATAGACAAAAAAAGGAGAAGGCTAAAGTTGAAGACAAGTCACCACCCTGATGCAGATAACCTAGACCAGACTGACAGCACAATGAGAGATCCAAGCTTGTCGGCACTAAAGAATATATGAAATGAAACTGGAGCAAACTGGAAACTCAAGGAACCTCTGATTTCAAAGCAGTGGACTGAAGAGCCCAGCACACTGTGAAAGAACAACAAAGAAGGACAAAGAGAGAAAGTCAAGAAGAAAATGTACTTTTTTGAACATCTCATCACCAGAAAGTGGACGTTAAAAACAACATCTCAGACGAACTTGTTTTTCACTATAAAATTTGGTCTTATTTTTTTTTACTTTCAACGTTCTAAGGTTTGTTTAATATGATAGCTTGAACATTATCTAAGGAGCAAAAACCAAAAATTATTAGGAAATATTTCTACAGAAATGGTTCTGTCACACGGTTGTTAGCTTTGATGCAAACTTGTCCACACATGATGGCATAAGAATGTACAAAGTGCTTTTATTCCTTACTCTCTAAATGCAAAAGAGTGATTTCACTCTTTTGGTAGTGATCCAGGGCAACTCCAAAAAGAGCTGAAATGTCATACCTTAAAAATAACAATTTTTGGTCAAATTTGATTTGACAAAATATATCATTTTATCATTTGTTAAATTATCAAGGAGTAAATTTGACCAAAAAGTATAAAAAACAGAAAAAAATGTGAAATTTCACTCTTTTAGAGTGGGCCCTTTAGTCACTCCAAAGAGTGAAATTCACGCTTTTGTATTTAGAGAGTAGCAGGTCAGAAATTAGCAGAAAAAAACACACCTGAGCTTCTCACTTTATATTATCTGCAACTAAGTGTGAAGAAGTTTAAACTTAAATTCAATTAAATGTATCTTCACCAAAATTGAAATGGAAACCATGACGGACATTGCATTTACTTTGTATTGGTTGTCATGTGCAAAAACAAACAGAAAGAAAGTATCATTTTCACCAAAATAAATTGAGTTTGCCATTAATTACTATTTAAATGGTCATGGTGAGAGTTTTTTCAACGGGGTTTAGGTTCCTGTGAGAATAACAACAGATTTCGATAAGTAAGTAACGATGTTTCAACATTGTTTCTTTCAATTTTAATCATTATTCAAACTTCTGTGGGTGTTGAAAGTATAACTCAGATGCCAGTTCCCATGGACCACTTCCGATCAGCTAGTACCGGTAATAGCTTATCGGACTTAAAGTTATTTCGGATCTAAACGCTAATACCGTTAGATGCGCGTCCACACAACCAAATTTAAGTCGATACTAAAACCGACAGACCTGAGATCCGATCAGTGCGAGTCCACACGGCCACTTTAAGGCCGACGCTAATACCGACATAGTAGTACGGTATAAGTGACTTAAAGTCCGACCGTGTGGACACGACTTTTAGATTATTATTAAAACCTCGTCTACCTGAGCCATTTTTTGTCCCAAAATTGCCCCGACGGGGGGGGGGGTGGTTACAACCCCCCCTGCGATGTTCGTTACTGAACACCCGACCCGATTTCTGTAAATTGGATATCCTAAGATTTAGCTTAGAGTTTCTTCTTTCCATTGTACCAAATACAGTACTACATACCCTTATGACGTCACCATGACGTCATATGTTGAGGAAGGAAAGTACGAAAATACTGAATAATAGGGTTGGAAAATGATATTTCGCAATTTGTAGCGACTCCTCAAACACCCTATTATAGCTCTAAAATGCTTGTCATTATATAAAATAGTAATTTCTCATCAAGTAGAGTCCAAAAAAAACCGCATGAAATCTGACATTCCTACCTTCTTTTGGCGAAAAATTGATTTTTCACTGTAGCTGTGTGTGTCTATGGAAATGGCAGTTTGCTGAAATGCAAACTTTTATGACGTCATTGTGAGTAATGCTAGGCATGTTGGTATCATTTTGGTTCAATGGATGGAAAGAGGAGGGAACCAAGCTCATCATCGGTACCAAAAAAAGTATCGGTGATGATTCCTGGGTGTGTTAGCAGTGGTACTTCTCTTCCGGAGGGGGGGGGGGGGGGGGGGTAGGTGGTTACCACCCCCCCCCCCCCCCCATCGATCACTTGGGGATCACCCTGTATCAACCTATACCCCGGTGGATGTTGTTTTTGGATTAAAAGGAGCGGAACATGGACAAAGACAATTCAATTAAATAATTTGACACCAAAAAAGGGGGTTTTAGCAGCCGGGGAAAAAACCTGAGGGGGGGGGGGGGGTGGGGGTAGAGTTAGACGAGGGTTTAATCAAACCTTAGAAGTGTTTAATGAAAGATGTAATAGAACAACCGGATATAGCAAGTAGGATACGCTCAAAGTCGACTATGCAGGAAGAAGCAAAACTAGTGTTGATACCTGCTACAGGAATATTAAGGCACCATCATGTACACATTAAGACACTGAGCTATTTAAACCAGGAGCTAGCAGACATTTGGTAACCATCTCGAGTACAAAAGGTTTGAGTGATTAAATATGACAGACATCCTGACAGGGACCCCTGAAACATGATGCTTAAGTGCGCCAAATTGTGCCTAAATGAGAGGGGGCCAGAACAAAGGTTTGTACAGGGGTCAAAATTTGAAATTGATCCAATCATGTTGAAAAGTATACATGCTATTTGGTCTAACCACAAGGATTCGGAAGGTAGAGTTTGTACTATCTACAACGTGAAGTTTAAGAGTTTTATATGCTAAAACAGCAAAATCAATAAAAAAGGTCCATTTCAGTGGTGGCACTTAAGAATTATGTTCAGAGGTCCCTGTCAGTCTGTCTACATATTTAATCACTCAAACCTTTGGTACTTGAGGATGTGTTACAAATGTCTGCTAGCTCCTGGACTAATTGTCCTGACTAAGCGTGAATGCACCATAAGTTGGACTGATGATAGCGTATCGCAGTAGTAGTGGGGAGTAGTAGTAGCAGAAATAGTGTCCAAAGAGCCATAGCTAGATGGGAGTTGAAATGGCTTCTAGGGCAGGGTTTGTAAAGACAAAAAATGAAATAGAAGATAAAGACGACAGCACAGAAGCTTTCGACGAAATGAGGCTGAG
This sequence comes from Ophioderma brevispina, assembly GCA_023653785.1. Taxonomy (NCBI): domain Eukaryota; kingdom Metazoa; phylum Echinodermata; class Ophiuroidea; order Amphilepidida; family Ophiodermatidae; genus Ophioderma; species Ophioderma brevispina. Next base: position 26,921 of record JAMKCH010005002.1, read on the forward strand.
AAGAATCTGACGCCATGAGGATAAATTTAAGGAATAAGGAATCTTGTGAATGAATGAATAAACGAATAAAGCCCGCAAAAGAAAGTACAGGAGCAAAAAGAAGCCCTGACGAATATACAGGAAGGAATTAAAGCACAGGCTGGACCTAGCTAGAAGCTGCTACAGCTGTGGCTGATATTATGATGAAGAGTTTTCAGTGGGGAGTTTGAGTTCTAGGTGAGTGCCAGAATTCAAGAAGCAGAACAAATATTGCTGCCAGGGTTATGAATGCCATATCGCCTGATCAAACTCTGCGCTGCAGCAGTTACATGTCATAAGAAAACATTTATTAAATAGACAAAAACATGAGAAGGCTAAAGTGAAGACAAGTCCCAACCCTGATCAGATAACATAGACCAGACTGACAGCACAAGGAGAATCCAAGCTTGTTCGGCACTAAATATATGACATGAAAACTGGCGCAAACTGGAGACTCAAGGCAACCTCTGATTTCAAAGCCAGTGACAAGGTGAAGAGCAGCACACTGTGAAAGAACAACAAAGACGGACAAAGAGAGAAAGTCAAAAGAAAATGGTCGTTTTTGAACATCTATCACCAAAAAGTGGACACATTCTTTTAAAAAAAATATACCAAAATTTTGGACCTTTTTTATGCAAAAATCAGCCAAAAAGTGGACCTAGTGTGGAATTGCCGGGGGGGGGGGGGGCGACCGCACCCGACAGGCCATGCGGCCCAAAAAGGTGCTGGATGCATGTCATTAAAGGTCATCTTTACCGTAAAATGTTGGTGTACGAGGACCAGGAAGTTGCCTGGCACGGGTCAAAATTAATGTTTTAAGTTTGGTCGATTATTAATCAACAATTGCGTCTATTACATTGAATATCATAGAATTGTCTTCATTGATATTAAAATTCATAAAGGTCAAAAACCGGTCAAACAGTGTTATGGCAGTGGGAAATCAAACTTCGTGTTTGTTTTTTTTTTTTTTGTGGTGATGGAAAGTCATTTCCAACGTCTGCTGAACAAATGTCACCGTGTATGATTCACTACTTTACTAAACATCAGAAACCTGTGAAAGAGTCTACTATCAAGTTTCCATGGAAACGAAGCAGTGAACCAAGACACTTGTGATCAAGCCATCAGCCAAGATGGCGAAAGCTAAAGTAGTGAGTAAAGTAAAAATTTGGGATTTGCACACATCACCGATTTTATAATAAATGACTTGTGATTAAGACACAGGCTGTCTAAAAAATGGATACAATAAAAAACGATTTTTCATTATTGATCTCAATAACAAGTAAGTGTGTTGGTAAAAACATATTAAGAGAAAGACCAGGGCTTTCCGGATTTTTTGTTTCATCTCATTTGCTGTTTCAATCGAGAGATCGAGGATAACTCCAGTTTACCGCGAAACACAAAAATCGAGTTGTGCCACTTTCTGGTTGAGTGAAAACGGTATGAACGAATTGTTTAAAACATAAGTATCACCACTTGAACAGGTCAATGAAAATCTTTAAAAAGATGACTCATAACATACTCTAAAAGTTAAGTAATGGTGGAAGTTATGATCAGAAAGTTCTGGATTTAAGATAAAGTGAAAGTATTCGGACATACTGTGTTTGTGAGAAGATAACCATGAGCGTATAGCCGCGATTACAACACCTGGAGGAGAGAGTTTTTTGGTCTTGAAGTATCATGACACGCAAATTCCTACCAACACTTTGATACTTTGCTTCCAGATTCAATGGTTAAGACTTCAACAATTAATAAATGACGAAGATAGTGCATTATTTTTTTTTTAAACCATTCTTTGGATTGGAGTGTTTGCAATACATTCTTATGGCGATGAATTTTTAACAGATTACCAATTTTGTTATAAATTCAAAGTTCCATTTTCATTGAAGTGCCAATAAATATTTGTATGGTTTATTAGTTATGAAAAGAAGATATTTATCATGGAACGTGATTATGTTGACTATTAAAAATTGTGTCGATAAAAACTAGACTGCTTGTGTTTACTTTAATCTGCGTTTTGTTTCTCGTGTCAAGTGCAAATCTTTGTTTTTTGAGCTTCAAGACAGCATGGCATAACTGGGCGAAGAAACTCTGCCCATGCATAAAGTGGCACAAAATGATTTTTGGTATATGCGCACTAAATTTGATTATATCTCTGGATGACAAAGCAAAATAAAATAAAACAAAACCCATGAAAGCCTGGTCTTTGTTCTTTAATATTATACCAAGTAAGAATGACTTATTATGAAATATGTCATATGTAACCATTTTTTTTCCTGATGGTACCACTTTTTTGAGATAGGCTGGATGTAATACACATATCCATTAATATAACATAACCAGGGGACGTTTGCGCACTCATGCGTAACCCTATACGTGTATACAACTCATGGCGTATGTCCTAACCATAATATACCTTTCATCCATTTACACCAGTGCTTTGGATACGTTGATACACTCAGGCATGACATAGTATGCAGTAGATTTACCACTGAGTTTCGCGGACGAACCCCTTGAAGATGATCTATCTGATTGTAGTGAGTAAGTGGTTGGACTTCCACTGAAGGGTCCCACGTTCAATTTTTATGCTGGTAAGTAAGACAACTTTTGGTTAGTCAAAAAATTAGTGCAAAGTGTAAATGTAAAATTTCCTTGCAATATTCACATTATTCGTACATGGCATCAGTTACTTTTTGTTAAATTGGCGTGTAATCAGACAATCGACAAATAAAAGTTTACGAACGGTATGAAATCGTTTCAAGACGCACATCTAAGGCCCTAATAACGCTACTGTAGTACATTCTTTTGTACCAAACCAAAATGTAAACCAAACGCAAAAAAAAAAAAAAAAAAAAAAAAAAAAAAAAACAAGAGCTCGACCGATGGTCGAACCTGGAAGACAGGGACGCCCAAGGCAGCGGAGAGCTAGCTGCGCTAACCCGATGTGCATTTCTTGGCAAATCTGAATAGTTGGAATATTAAACAAATAGGAGATTTAATGAAAATATAAATGAATACTTTCTAAATCATTAATCTTAACACTTAACTGCATGGGGCGTATTTTAAAGCTGCAATATATTTTCTTGTATATATTTGTCTAACTTTTAGTTGCGTTTGATTGGGGCAAAGAAAATTCAAATCCATCTCGTCGTTTTTGCGTTAATTAGTATGGGTTTCTAGAAGCCCCTTATGTACCAACGGAAGTGTCCATGCCAAAATAAAAATAATAGAGTTACTCTGATTTTGATTTTCTTAATCCTAATCCTAGTGACATAAACAAATTAAATAATCAAATCATTTGGAATAGTATAATAGGCCATGGTGCCATAATATTTTAGTTTTATCTTATAGAATTATTTATCTTAAAGAATAGAGAACTCACAAAGTAATTAGTGTCTTTTTTGCTCATTTTGACGCACTATCCAAATTAATGGTTTGTCCCTAGTTTTCTTACTGAACGATTTTTCCAGTTTTTATCCCTTTATTGTTAATTTCTTTGAAGCCTTCTATCACGTGGGGGATTTCAATAATGCATGGGTTCTTAGGAACCCTATCCCCTTATGCAGTAACGAAAGTGCAAACACCTTATGCAGTTAACTGTTAAACTGTATCACAGCTGTTTGACCCTATGCAAATTGTCTCTTTTATTTTTAGAACAATAATTTTAAGCAGTGGCGTCACAGCTTTGACAACTGCTATAAGTAGGGACATGAAAGAGCTATTATCTCTGCAAAGTCAGAATAATACATTGCGGTAATCTTGCCATACAGGTGTACAGATGTCTTGATTTCTCTGTTATAGCGCCTACTTCTCCATTGAAAGACGTAAAACTAGATTTTTAAGAAAAATCATATTTGTCCGCAATGAAATTTCATAAAATTTACACAGGATATAGTCAGTGAAATAAATAATCTAAAATCAAAACTGTGCAATATTTTTGTTTTATTCCTGTTTTGTCGTACTAAATGACACTTTCAAACAGCAATGTGGTGTGTGCAATGATTTGTATTACCATAATCAAGCCAAAACTCGATTTCGCCAAATAATGGAGCATCAGACAATTTGCAATTTTGCCCGAAAAATTATGAAGCAGATTTTTAAGATTTTGAATATTCTTAATGTTATAGGACCCATGCACCTTTCTGGTAATTAGATTTTTAATACATGTGAAATTGTTTGAGAGTTAATTTTCGAAGAGCAGGAATCCAGAAAAGCTGGTAAATTTATCAGGGTTACTATGAATGCTAAGACCATCTTTCCAACTGAATTTGAGCCAAACTTGATCTCCTTCCGCCAGTGTCAAAATAGCAGTATTAGTGCTTTGGTCGTAATCATACGCTATGGCAGGACCGGTACGGGAATGAGCACTCAAAACCAACACGCCATTCTTCACCAGACTTATCACTGGTTCTTCGACGTCATTGCCACCAATTATACCAATGGAAAATGTAAAGAAATAAGCACCAGGAATTTGGCAGGTGAATTTATTGGTTTGAATGTTGAAATCGTCGTTGATGTTTGTTTCAGCTTCTTCAAATGTGAGCACGTCCCCAACATTACCAGTTTGACTGCTTGTCTTGATAACTGTGAATGCAGATTTGCCACTGGTGACCTCTGAGGCACTGGTTTCACATTGGCCAACTGTTCCGTCACGACCAGGTAGTCCTGGGATGCCGGGGGTACCGGGTGAACCCGGCACACCCGGGTTTCCTGCTGCACCAGGGATCCCGGGGGTACCAGGTGGGCCAGCCAAACGTTGACAACAATTGTTGCAGTTACCTTCACCCTGAGTGGCGCCATCCGTCAATGACCAGGAAGCAGAGAGCGCGGCAAAAAGACATAGAACATATAGCATCATCTTGTCCTGTAATTTACAGAAAAATGTAAATGTATATGAAGCAAATAAAAACATCGTAAAGGAAAATGCTGTGCAAGTTTAAAAATAAACACATCCCCAAAAATGAACTCTTTTTTGGTTGGTCATAATTCAAAAACGGTTCGTTGCATGATAAATTATTACTCCTATTTATTTATGGGTATTTGAATCCTCATTTTGTAACGATCGTCCGGTGTGGCAGGAGATATAGTCCTCCAGGCTCACAGTCCGGGAACAATGGTGAACAATAGGGCAATCGATTCAGTTGACTGTTTACGCAACATTAGTTTCACGCTTTATTACGTTGTCTTCTATGGAGCCCGGACTATGATACCTGCCGGACTATGATTACTTTCACACCGGCTATTATTGAAACGGTGATTGCACAGGATTTACGTCTAAGGTTTCAGTTCATGTGATTTAACGTTTTAAACATAATTATTGACAATATGTACATATACGAACAATTCTCTTCTATACCCCTTCTAGCTCACTCACTGTCATTCCTGCTTCTAATATGGATAAGGCACTGCAGTTTAATCTCTAATCTTGACATAATTTTCAAAAGTGAGGTGATGAAAAGATGGCCTAATATAACCACTGAAATTACCGCAAATACTTGCAGGGTCTTTAAGAAATTTAACTGAATGATTACCATTTCACTGTAAAAACATATTTGTTTTGCATTTGAAAATAACACCAACATATCATAAAACATTTTGAAGCATAAAACATGGCAATTACACAACCAATTTCAAAGTCTTAGACCCCCGCTTAGACCTACACATGGCCTCGGTCTCGTGTGTGAAACAGCACCGCGTGTCTGGTCTTTGAATGCACACTTTGCTTTATATAATTTCATACTCGTATAATCTGCGTGGATGAGAACTTAACGCCAATACCCATCGCAGATGTCTGAGTCGTATGTTAGCCCTGGAAACGGACAGTGCGTATGACAGCCCGCGGACGTGGACGGAAGGTGCGGGGATGAAAAAAAGAAGATAAAGGGCCTACTTAAAAGCATTAAAAGAAACGAGGGATAAAGAGAGAAAGCTTGCAGAACAGAATATCATCCACAGATTTGAATGTCTCCGACCCTACGGTGGATTTTGTCGCGAGTTATAAGAATTTAATATCATTAAGGTCGAGAGAAAACTGAAAGGGATCATTTCTATTCCATTAAGGTAAAGAAAAAAGTCTTGAGAGAAAGGAAAGAGTACAATTACTTCGTCATTTAAAATCTTAATGCTGACCGGACTGGGGTGAAACAAACAACATTGCACCAGAAAATTGCACCTCTCAGTCACGCCCATAGATGCCCATGTTGAAGAATAGGCGGCCATCGTAACCGTGTTTTGAAAAAAAAAATATTCATTACGGTCATCCATTCGACACTCGCACGCGCACGTTCTATGCAAATGCGTGAATATATGAATAAATTGGTACACCAGATTATGGAAATCAGGGAATATATGAACAAATTGGTACACCACGCTATGGAAATAAGTACGCAGTGCTGCAAAAGATGGTTTCGGCTTTTGAGCTGGCGTTTGCCATCTAGTGTTATAATAGAAATCTGTGGTCACGCCACATACAATGGTAGCTGTATTAGAGATAATACTTTAACGCTAAAAGCCCGGAGCAGAGTCCGCCCCCGGCATTTTTTGTCGTATCTCACCTATTTGTTATTTTTTCACGCCGAAACTACATGACTTTTTTCTTTAAAGCCTTGTGCTTGATTTAAGACCATTTTGAACAAAATCAGACCTACTGTTATGACGCGGCGTTACGCAATCGAAGTGTGAAGAAAAGCTATTTCCCATTGAATTACACGGAACAGCAGAAATCAAGTTTTTTGTGCTAAGGATACAGTTACACTAGGTTTTATTTTATTTATTTGATTTATTTGTAGTAAGAGCATGTGTGCGCATACTTTGACACACATCATGGCCAAAAAATCCAACTTTTGCTTGAAAAAATGGCGAAATAACATGAATTTTGCGATTTTTTTTAGACTTTTCGCATTTCTGTATGACGTCATGTTTGACGTCACTGTGACGTTATACAAGGCATGTTTGTACCTTTTTTGGTATCAATGGACTCGGGAGCGCCATAGCTATCCATTGGTTCCACACATATGATATGAATATTTATTAATCTTTTCCTGGAGATGGCCAGCGCACACAACTGTTGAAAAAAAACCAATGTGCGCTTGACCGGACTCGAACCGGCAACCTCCGTATTACTAGTGACGGCACCCTTACCAATTGAGGCAACAAGCCAGGGTTGGCAGAGGAGCGATGGATATTATCTAGAGGTGTTAGGTCCGAAAGGGTGTCCATCGCTTTCCTTGCGGATAGCATCAGAACGGTATATTTACATATACAATTTATATTTGTTTTGAAATGTTAACTACTTACTTCTCCAGGCAGACATGGATAAATATTTATTATTCTTATTCAGTGGGCTGGGTTTAGTAAGCAAACACGCAATATCATTGGTTGTTGCCTATCTTATATGAGACGAAATTAGATAGTGCGTCGTCGCGCAAGTGTTTACGCGCGCGTGTATAAGGTTACGCAGTGCACGCAGCTAGTATGGGTTGGTTAATTTGACAGCGGGGAGCATTTTTGCCCTTTGAACTAATATTATTGAAATAAAAATATTTTCGGTGATTTAAACAACCAAACCTAAATAAGAATGAGAATAAAATATAGGATTTGTTGTTTTGTCTATCTAATATCGTGTCATATTGGATGGGTAGTCCAATATTTATATTTTTATCGTAGTGGATACCGGCTGCGCCGGCATCCACTACTCAAAATATTGGACTGCCCATCCAATATGACACGATATTAGATAGGCAAAACAACAAATATATATCTTTTATTCTCTAAATCTTTTCCTGGAGATGGCCAGCGCACACAACTGTTGAAAAAAACCCATGTGCGCTTGGCCGGACTCGAACCGGTAACCTCCGTATTACTTGTGACGGCGCCCTTACCAATAACTGGAAAAATCCGCATTGCTTGGTCTGCTGGCATTATGCTGCCGAGCTGAACAGAAGATTACCCAACCAGGACTCCTCAAGCTGAGGTAGCTGCAGCTGACATTTTACGATGTATTGTTTAATTAAAAATAAATTCTATTTAGGCATTCTATTTTTTATATTTTAGTATTTTTCTCTAAAAAACAAAAACAGAAGACAAATTATTTCTGTCAGGAAACTGATAAAATTTACGATACCGCGGCATAAACAAAACATGAAATATTTGACCTCAGTATGAACTTTGATCTCTGATTTTTGATATGTTTGTCTGATATACATGATCAATCTTATTAAGGTATGGTTCCCAGTTCAAGACTTACACAATTCCGTATAACGGAGAGGGTTGACGCAATCGGATAGACGGAAAATTTGTTTTAGCATGACGCAAAGCAGCTGAGAGATCATAGTAACAAGATAGCCAACACCACGCGACGTAGGGGAAGGAATAAACTATATACCCACTGGAAGTGATAATTGCGCTCTGCGTGTCGTCGCAGCTGGCGATACGGCATTGATCGTCGGCGTGTTCATCTTATTTCGTTAGTTAATAGTTGGCGAGTGGGCATTTGTATTTAAGAATTATTAAATTTACTGTCATTAGTTTGTAAAATAGCCCCAAATAAAATTCAAATAATAATAATAAAATAACCGCTTGCCACTTCCTCAGCTTTCATGACTTTTACGTAGTAGTATAAAAATGGTTTTGTATTTGTTCACTAAGCAAAATGTTTGTGCACTGAAGAAAGCTGAACTCGTACAATAACACACACACGCTCGCGCGTGTATGTAATATTGCGAGTTTGAAGTGCCATACAAAATATATTACCTTTCCATTTTGATTGTCTGATTTCTGTGGATTAAGTTCGTAATGAAATGTTATAATCATGTACCACGCAGTTATTGATTATTGATCTGTTGATAAGACACTTCCGCTGTCTCGCAAGGCCGAGCGGTTTCTCGATTTGTCCAATTGAAGGGCAAACAGAAATTACATTTTATGGTTAGCTGTTTTCGTCTCGAATGTGTTTCCGTACGCAAGTTTTCGTCAAAGCTTTAACAAGCTATCTCAGATTCTTGAGAAGCTTGACGCAATGCCAAACACACAATGACGGGGACCATCGGATTAAAACCCCTCCGTATGACGGGAAGGGCTTGGTCATGAACTGGGAACCACGCCTAAGTTTAACCTGAATCGAACCAACTTGGAAATGCGAAAATGAGCTCATCATTTTAATGAATACGCAAACAATCCATATGGTAAAAATGGTCCATTATTTTACAATTCGTCAATGCTTACATGTGTACAGTTCCAATAATTTTTATCACACACAGACGGACGGACACATACACACATTCAGACAACACAGTAATAAAAAAAGAACATGATACAATAACAAGGAAGTAATGTGTACACTTGCAAACGGGGTACTTGCCTTGTGAGAAGTGGAGTTGAAACCGAAGTCTTTCAAATTTGCTGTTGTTATCTGTATGTAGTCCTGAATTTTTGAAGACTGGCTAATGTTTGCTAGTTGAAACGATGCAAAGCTCTGAGCAAGAAGTCCTGCGGCCGCACAATATTAGCACGTATTTGCTATCATTCGCTCACGTGATCCTGTCAATTTCAAAGTCAAAGTTCACGGAGTACAGTACTTCATAGTGTGTACAAATGAACTGTGATCGTGGAACTACGTTTAACTTAATGAGACGCTTTTAAAGCTGCAGTGTCGAATACAGAAAATCTCTGCGATCGTTAATGGCTAAAACAGATGTCAAGACCCGATTGAAGCTGCTGTATTGACGAAAGAAGGCTTTGTGATTGTTAATGGCTTAAACAGATGTCGTATTTAAGGCATATCCGGATCTTTATCAATAAACGCCATCGGAAACGAAAGGTCGATGACTTATTTGTTAGAGATACTCATTTATTACTTTTCTGGCAGAATTTCACACTTTTCATAATTTCACAATAGTAGCCATAGGTATTGACAAGAAGTATTGTTTTATATGGTATCAAGCAATGTTATGTATCAATAACAGAGTTCGTTGGAATTAGAGAATCAACTCCACTAAAAGTTTTTTTTTTTTTTCATTATGAGGTATGAATAATGCACGAAGACGAGGTTGTATATGGGCAATTAGAACACCCTTGACCGGTGTAAAAGGAGATGTGGTTATCCTTAGATTTGACATGAACCATAGCCCGGGCTCCATACACGACAACGGAATAAAGCATGAAACTAATGTTGCGTGAAGAGTCAACTCCATCGAACTATAATTCTTCACCGTTGTAGGAGGACTGTGAGTCCGGAGGACTATATCTCCTGGCTCGCCGGCATGCAGCCAACAACATTACGAAAAGTCTAACTGTATGCCAAATCTATGAAGTAAAGCTTTATTGGTATCATCTCGGCCTCGCATCTCGCCCTCGGATCTCGCATCTCGCCCTCGGATCTCGCATCTCGCCCTCGCATCTCGCCCTCGGGTCTCGCATCTCTTATCTCGGGTCTCGGAAACCGCTTAGGCCAGGAAAGATAATGACATTTTTGGTGTAACCTAGAACTAATTGCTATCAAAGTTTTTTCTTCACAATGCATTTCTTTGAAGTACAAAAAGTCCGAGAAAATCCGGGTTGCAGAGATATGTCTAATTTGCATAATTCACAATGGCCGCCATTTCAAAGGACTTTTGTCCATAACTCAAGATTCGAGGGTCGTAGAGATGTAATGTCGGTGTCTCTACCCATGTTTTGGGGGTCTACGAACTCAATAAGAACGTTAATATTAATATTATATGAGTGGTTTAAGCCTTATTTGTAAAAATTCAAAATGGCAGCCATTTTGTTGAATTTCTTGAAATCAGATATGTGAAATTCCATTCTGATGTCCATACTTATGTTATCAAAGAGCAGCTCGGAATGTGAAAGTTCCTCCTTCACTGTCTACAAGATCCAGGCAAAGCTTTTTCATGCTGTTCATAAGTTTCCTGCTGCTCCAAATTATTCCAAATTAGTGAGGGTAAAATGTAGAAAATCGGCCATATTACATTAACAATATTTTTCTTTTGCAGTTCAAGCACTATGTTTATTTTGTTTTCCATGTGAAGCCCATAGGTTATTCATTTCAAATAGCTTTTTATAATTATGATTGGTATCCAAGAATTCCAGAGGGGGCTTCGGATGGTAACCCGCCTTAAATGTCCTTTAATAATGCCCCAAAATGCAGTTTTTCAATGCGATTTTACAAAAATATGCATCGTTCATTTTTTATATTAGCACTAAGGGGTGTCATTCCTCTACCAAAAAATTAAATCGTTTTCTTGGGGAGATGTAACAGTGGTTTTTTTTTTTAAATAGTGTTTCTAGAGAGTATTTTACCTTATTTAATTCTTAAAATTGACACATATCTGTATAATGCTAGAATCTTGGGTTTGGCAAAATAAGATTCAAGTACCAAATGTTTGTTTGAAATGTTTCTTAAAATGTTCAGCTGTTGGGTAATGTTTACTGTAGTACATTAACCCTCGTCTACCGAAGGGGGGGGGGGGGGGGTGAAAAAAAAAAAAAAAAAAAATTTACTGTAGTACATTAACCCTCGTCTACCGAAGGGGGGGGGGGGATTACCACCGACCTTCAGGTTTTTCCCCGACTTGCTAAAACCCCTTTTTGGTGCCAAATTATTTAATGTAATTGTCAATTGACATGTTCCGCTCCTTTTCATCCAAATACAAACATCCACCGGGGTAAAGGTAAGATACAGGGTGATCCCAAAGTGATGGATTGGGGGGGGGGGGCAGCCCCCCCCCTTCGGGAGAGAAGTACCAATATGCCTAGCACAACACAGGGATATCACAGATCCTTGATTTTGGTACCAATAGATAGCTATGGTCCTCCTCTTTCCATTGATACCAAAATAAGTACCAACATGCCTAGCATTACCTCACAATGACGTCATTAAGTTCGCATGTCAGCAAACTGTCAATTTCCATAGACACACATTGGGGAAAATTCAATTTTTCGCCAAAAAGGTTAGGAATATCAGATTTTCATGCGGTGTTCGACTCTATTTTATGGGAAATGATTATTTATATATAATGAGAGCATTTTAGCTCTATAATAAAGTGTTTGAGTCGCTAAAATTAGGAAATATACATTTTCCCCCTATATTCAGTATTTTCTGACTTTCCTCAGCGTATGACATCATTGTAACGTCTTAATGGAGATGTGGGTACTTATTTTGGTACCAATGGAAAGAAGAATCTCTAAGCTATCCTTTGGTACTAAATTAACAGGAATCGGATGTTCAGTAACGAAAATCACAGGTGTGGGGGGGGGGGTGGTAAATACCCCCACTCGGGAGTTTTGTTTTAAAAAAAATGGCTCAGGTAGACGAGGGTTAAGTACACAAAAAAAGTGTTTCTAGATATATTTCATTAGTTTTACGTCTACATCCTTTATTATAATAATAAAACAGCGCTCCCTGAGATGCATATGTTGTCTGCCACTGCAGTTTGTGAATGGGGTCAAAGGTCACATGGGAACATCTGATGTCAATCTGTGTACATTGCAGTTTGTGAATTGGGTCAAAGGTCACATGGGTCATCAGAGGTCAAACTGTGTACACCCCATATGGGCCAGTGGTGTCTGATGTCAATCTGTGTTCATTGCAGTTTGTTAATGGGGTCAAAGGTCAGATGGGGTCATCAGAGGTCAATCTGTGTACACCCCATATGAGTCGTCCCATATGAGTGAACAACTCATATGAGTCTTGGGCCAGTGAATCTTCAGACCCAGTATGAAGTTCATTGATCAATGTGTGAAGAGTATGAGTGCAATAAGTGCAGGGTTAACATTTTATAACAAATACAGACACCCATATATACTACCAAAGTAATCCCCATGTACCACTCTACTTGCACCAGACAACACAAAAAGTAATTGCATTGTCTTTTCCTTCAGGCAAGTATACAAATACTGAATTAAAAAAAACCTTTTATCAGGTCCTGTGAACATTGACTCCAATCTGTTTGCATCCCACATGGTCTTTGGGTCAGTGATTTTCTAGAAGGTGCAACAAGAGATTTTGAAGCACCCAAATATTGTGTCATAATAGTAATTTCATATAGATTAGACACTCAATAGATTTCCTACCTTGTATTTGGCTACAGAAATGTCTTAAAAGAAAGAAAAAAAAGGTGATTTTAATTTGCTTATATTTCAATAGAAAACACAGGCTGAATTTCGTATTTGCTCCTATACGAAATTAGAAATTTAACAATTTTGAACCAAAGGAACATTTCTCAGCTATAATCCTTTTCAGATAGGGATATTTTTGATGGAAAGCTTTACATCGGGGCAAAAATCAGTACTTTCAATTTTTTATTAGGGACACCTGTGAAATCTCTCGTTGAACCTTTAACAAGTTTGGTAATTAGAAGATGTTATTTGAGACAGACAAACAAATTTAGAATGTCAAAGAATGCCGTTACATTCAGTTCATATGACCTTTAATCCAATCTGTGTTAGCCCCATGTGGATCTTGGCCAATGATCTTTCTGACCATGATTAGTGAACATAGCATGTGATTTAAAAGTAGTAAAACAGGATTTCAAAGAACCCCTCTTTAATCAGTCACTGTGATTTTTGCCCCAATCGGTATGCATCCCATATGAACTTTGGGCCACTGGTTCTTATGACCAAATTTGGCTGCACCCCATATTCACTTCGGGCCACTAGTTCTTATGATCAAATTTGGCGGCAACCAGGCCAAACACATGACAAAAGAATCATTGAAAGTGCAGGGTTAATTTTAAAATGGTTTCCTCCACTTCTCCAGATTTTCAGCAATTCATGTAATCAAGTGTGTGTTTTACTTTTATGACACAAAAATTATCAAGAAACACAAAGTAGGTATGAGACAAGCGTATCGTATACAGGAACGAGTACATATACGATACAATCTAGTACACGAGATCATTACTGATGCTTACCCGCATTTCTTAACATATATTTCAAAGTGGAGAAAGAAACACGCATCGCATACTAGAACACTGAGAACAAATTTTTAACATGAATATACACAACATACCTAAGCGTGAACGCCCTGGAAAATTCCTGGACATCCACGCCTGGGCAGGGAATTGAACTCCGGACCATTCGCAAGAAACAATTCATAGCAGTTCATGGGGTGTTTATAAAACGGGGACCCCGAAACGGGGACCCCAAAAACGGGGACCCATTAAAAACATTTCACATGTGTTATAAAAGGTTTTCATTGGGGTCCCCGTTTTTCTGTTTTGGGGTCCTCGTTTCATACATCCCATAGGGTAATGTATAAAACGGGGCTCGCGCGTAATTGAATAGTCGGCGATTGAAACAAGAGCGGTCACCGCCCGTGTGGATTCGTGCAACCTGTGGTTTGGTGGGTTGTGACCGGTGCTACTTTGCAGCCCGATTTGGAATGACCCTGAAGGGAATGGCTAATTCGTAACTGATGCAATGGCCCTTTAAAAATAAAGTACGGTCCTTTAATTTTATAATGATGGAATGGTCTGGTATTTTGATAGCTGCTTTTCGCCTATTGTATTTTTCGTATTGATCAGACTTTTTGATTTTGCGCACCTTGTTTTCACCGCGATACGGGGATTCCCTGAGGCTATATCCTGGTTTGTTTTTCCTGCGATGAAGCCCTGTGTTTTCACCACGATAAGCCCTCATCATCCGCTCCCTGCCATTTACGACCGTCACTCTAATTGTTATTTTTCGTATTCCTTTTTTAATGATTTTTTACATGGTGTCACAAAGGTTACACATTGGTCCAAAGGTCACATGGGGGTCCACAAAGGTCAACACGAGGTCACCAGGTCCACAACACCCCGCCCCATCCCACACTTCCCGCGCACCCACCCTCCCCCTCCGACAAACACCCCCCCCTCCCCGTTGCCTTCACCCGACTAGCTCCCCGACACAACGATTTTTGAATGGGCTACATGTGGATGTGAGGTCAGCAAGGTCCACACGAAGTCACCAAGGTGACACGAAGTCACCAAGGTCACACAATTACCAAGGTCACGCGAAGTCACCAAGGTCACGCGAAATCACCAAGGTCACGCGAAGTCACAGGCAACGAAAATCACCGGTCACCCAAAGTCCCAGGTCCACTGTGGTTCACCCTAACCCTGCCCCTCGCCGATGCACCCACCCTTCCCCGACGCACCCCACCCTTCCGCGACACACCCATATGCACACCTACCCCGACCCCTCGCGACGCACCCGCCCACCTCGACCTTTACACCCCACCCTGCCCCCTCCCCACACCCCATTTCCCCTCCATATGAATTCCAACCCACAAGATGTTGGTATGTAGTTTTTTTCATGTAGCAAGTAATATTAGCATATCCGATTTACCAGTTTAGCGATACAGCAATTATACTATTTTAATAGCTCATTGCATACCTAAGAAGCTCATGTTCAGGAACATCTCAATGGCAAAGAAGATGCGCACCATAATGGGTTTTTTCGTGCAGTAAGGAATTTTGTAGCGACGTACCGTTTAAAAATATAGTGAATTATGCTATTTTTGCATAGCCAATTGCTCATGGTTCATTGTAATTCGCCCGAAATGTGCCCAACATCTAATCGGTCAAAACTCTTAACTAATTCACCCGTCCTTCCACCAAGATACAATCATTATAACACCTAACGGAACTCCAGATAATTACACCAGCCTGAGGGGAAAGGGTTGTCATTTTGCACCGGGCCCAAATAAGCACATTATAGTCCATGATTGCAAAAGAATACAGCCAAAAGTGCACCAAAATATTAGCCAGTGCACCTCACTCTACCTCACTATCAAGTTTGAGTAAATCGGGGATAGCGTTTACCTCAAGTCATTTGCAAAAAAGGGTTAACCGAAATGTCGGAAAAATTGCAATTAAGCTAATTAAAATTCTGATGAATATGAAATAATGCAAGCCCAAAGCAACACATAATTTGCGGCTCCTCAGTCTTAATCATCCTATCAAGTTTGACGTAAATCGGGGATAGCGTTTAGCCTCAAATCATTTTAAAAAATGTTACGTAGTCATGGCAAATAATTCAGCCAAAACTGTGCGGCACCTCCTCTACATCATCTTATAAGTTGAAGTAAATCGGGGATAGGCTGTAAGCCTGCAGATCATTTAAAAAAAGGCTAACCAAGTCATACGGACGGACTGGACGACATACTGACGGACCTCAGACACCAGAATTTGATTATGAACATTCGTTGAGGGGACACAAAAATGTCGGACGCAAATCTAAAGCTTTCATTCTCATGCCTAAACATACCTACTTGTTCACGCGTCAGAAATTTGCCCATCATTTGGGGATTGCATACTCAAATTCCATCAGATGCCAGGGCCTACTGCAACGCTTTGGCTTCTTCTGTCTTCTTCTTCCATTTTCACCAAATGTCCCGAAATTGCCCAAAACTTGACACACACGGTGTAATCTTCAACAGAAGATTCGGACGAATTGGTGTAACACTGTCACAATGTGAATGTATCGTATCAACCATAGAGCTATGTAACTCTATGCGTATCACCAAAGATTACCTTTGGTATCACTCACAAACAATCAAAACAACATCAAGTGATTCTCCAATTATCGCCTCATTTTCTCTAAGTTGCCACAAATTTACTCCTTTTACCCTATTTCTGTACAAAACCACAGCCATCTTGTATCCAATATTGAGATCCAATAACTTTTGAACTAATTCTTTAATTTGGTGAGATACATTAGGAAAATGTTTGAAATGTTTATCTACTTGCGATAAAAACACTGCCAATGGCTAGAGCCCTGACATCGGTTCTTCCATTGATTTTAACGTTACAACAAGCAACAACAACAAAACAACCCCTCGGGATGTTAACCGATGGAATTACATGAGGTATAGGCGCTTTCAGATGGAGTAACGGTGAATATCTAAATCTATTCTCAGACGGGAACACCCATATTTGGTAAAGAACGCACCTTATATGCATTATGGAAGCAAATTTTGTTGGCGCATTTCTCACTCAATTAAACGGTTAAAATGAATCTTTTTTTGAATGAATCACGTATGTGGTTTCCAGTGAAGTGTTGGCTCGCTGAGCTAACATCGAGCATAACCAGGCGGTAACTAGCAAAATGTGTCCTACTCTCAAACGAGCGGAAATGTGTCTACCCTCAGGCGCGAGCGTTTTGTAGGATTCTTTTGGCACGAACAACAGACCACCGGAACTTCCCCAGGGTCATTTTAAGAACATGAGCGGTCACCGTACTATTAATGCAAGTTCATGCAACTTGTGAATAGTTCTTGTATTGAAAAAAATCTATATTTTAATTTATAAAAAAAATGTTTGTAGTAGCCGCGACAAATGATGCCACAGTCATGTGCTGCGTCTAATTGCGCCAATGGCCGATACAGAGAGTGGCGTAAACCGCCTTTTTTTTCAGGAGGGGCAGAGGGGGGGGGCACACATTTCAGGGGGCAAGCATCAGGGCGCCAAATTTTCGCTCGCTACACTCGCCGGGTAGACGCCAATTTTTTTCCAACAGGCGGGATCGAATTCTGAAGGTGGGGGGGTTTACACTACTGTTACCGTCACTGTGCATGCTAAAAAGTCATTTTTTAACATCTCAATGCGCCCTCGCCCCTAAATCCGCAAATTAAAGCATATATTATAATTTATTCGTAAAGAGTAAATAGTATGGCATATTGGTTTTCCATGTAGAATGTTTTATATGTACATTTCACACATGTGCAGAAAAATTCAATAATTTTCAGGGGGTAAAGAGAGGGGGTAAGATTCCCCACAAGTGGGAACAAGCTGCCCCCCCCCCCCCCCCCCCTGGTTACGACGCACTGGATACAGACACGCAGAAATGCTGGGATTGACTTTACTGTGTACATATTGGGAGTGCAATTTTGTGCAGTTATACAAATATATTGATGAAATGTTTAAAAATACAATGTTCTGCAAAAAACAATTATGTTTGTGGAATAATAATTATTGTGTGAAATATTTTTACAGAAAAGTTACAAATGTAAGTGCAATTTTTACTTATTTAGTCAAACATAATCTTCATGTTTTACAGCTCTTCAGCAATTATTCACTTAGTAAAATTTTCAGGATAATAATCCAAAATGGGGCCTCCCTCCCCTCCACTCTCCATAGATACCTTCCCCCTCCCCTCCCTTTCACCTTCCCCTCCACTCCCCTCCCCTTCCCCTTCCTTAACTACTCCCCCTCACTCCTCCCCTTCCCCTCCACTTACTCCCCTCCCTCCCCTTCCCCTCTCCCTTCCCTTTCATTTTTCACTTTTCCCCTCTCATTTCCCTTCCCTCCAGGGGGTCCCCTCCCTCCCTAAACGCCCCTCGTCCCCTTCCCCTCCCCTCGCCTCCCTTCCCCTCCCCTTCCTTGCTTTTTTATTTTTATTATTCAATAGTTGGTAAGTTGGGGGGGGGGGGGGGGGAATTTTTACTTTAGCCTTTCATTAAAAGTCTTTTCCTTCATAGCATTCATTCGTTTTTATTTTCTATTTATTTAAATCCAATATGGCCTTTATCTTATTTATAACATGATCTGCTATTTATTCACTGTTATTATTTATTTATTATTTGCAAAATTTTATTAAAAAAAGGTTTGTTTCATTATTTTTTTCTGAATTTCTCAATTTCTCCTTATTTCAGTTATTTCTGCATGTGATTCTTTTGCAAATTTTAGGCACGCTTGAGTTCCCCATTCCACTTCTCATATCCTTCCCCTTCCCTTTCATTTTCACTTAAAACAAAAACAAACCCTCCCCCTCTCATTCCTTTCCCCTCCCTACCCTCCACTCCCGCTCCCCTTCCCCTCCCTCGCCTTTCCCGTCCCCCTCCTTCCTTTCTTTGTTATTTTTTATTATTCATAACAGTACATGTAAGGTGGAATTTTTTACTTTACCTTTCTTAAATCTTTTTCCTTCATGCATTCATTCGTTTATTTCTATTTATTTAAATCAAGATGCATTTATGTTATGTTATAAAGCTCTCTATTAATTCATGTATTTTTTCATTTATATTATTTCACATTCCTCATTTTGTTTTCATTATTTTTTCGGAAATTTCTTATTTCAGTTATTTCTGCAGGTTGATTCTTTTGCAAATTGTATGCACGATTGAGTTCCCCATTCCACTCTCATTTCCTTCCCCTTCCCTTATCATTTTCACTTTCAAACTTAAAAACCGCTCCCCCTCTTCATTCCTTTCACCCCCTAACCCCCCTCCACTTCCCTCTATCCCTTACTTCCCCTCCCCCTCTCGCCTTCCCGTCCCCCTCCCATTCCTTTCTTTGTTATTTTTTATTATTCATAACATTAACATGTAAGTTGGAATTTTTTACTTTACCTTTCATTAAATCTTTTCCTTCATGCATTCATCGTTTAGTTTTTCTATTTATTTAAATCAATTGCATTTATGTTATGTTATACCATGGTGCTCTGCTATTTATTCACTGTATTTTTTATTTATTATTTCACATTCCTCCGTTTGTTTCATTATTTTTTCGGAATTTCTCCTATTTTCAGTTATTTCTGAAGGTGATTCTTTTGCAAATTTTATGCACTGCTTGAGTTCCCCATTCCTCCTCCTCTTCCGCCCCTCCTCCTTCACCTTTCCCACCTCCCATCCCCATTCGCCCTCCCCAATCCCCCCCATTCGCCCTCCCCAATCCCCCTCCCCCATTCCCCTTCCCTTCCCCCCCTTTCTCCCTCCCATCCCTCCCCCGCCCTCCTCCTTCCCTCCCCTTCTCCCCTTCTCTCCCCTTCTAGGGGGTAGGACATGCACACCTAACAGCAACTAGAACGCATCAAAACTACGGCATCAATGACGGTGTGAAATAATCATAGTCCGGCAGGTATCCAAAGTCCAGGTTTCATAGACGACAACGGAAGAAAGCGTGAAACTAAGGTTGCGTGAAGAGTCAAATGAAATCGATTGCCTATTGTTCACCATTGGTACCGGATGTGAGGCTGGCGGACCATATCTCCTGCCACTCCGGTCGTACGAGTGCCTAGTCTTATTCCAAGACTTAACGATAGGAGGGCGCTTACGCATATCGAACGGTCCCACACAGAGACTTGACTAAGGGCTAGGCCTGGTCACGAATATTACAGCTTTTAATGACCCGTTATGGCAAATTACACTATTTTGCAGGGGGTTAATACACTAACCCAGTCGGATTCTGAAGTAAATAATGTTTTTCTTAAATTATCATGAATATTAATAAGATGTATGAACGTGGGTTAAAAAGGTGATTTTGCAATGTCACTGGTACCGAGGCTCCATAGAAAATACACGTAAGAATTCCCTAACTGACGTTGAAAATCCCCAATGCCCAAATCGAGCATATCGTAGTCCGAACCACCCACCCCCCCCCCCCCCCCCCAAGACGCGTAAAACTCATTGCGACATCCGAGCACGGGGTACTTCCGAAGGCCTATTTCTTGCCAGATTCAAATGTCTAAGTTATTTCCGATATTCCAAGTATTGATCATGGTCTTTACATATTTCATTTTCATATTAAAGGGGGTGGCCCCGATTTGAGGATATGAAGTTTTCATTGATAGATTGACCTTCATCCAAAACCCCATCTGTAAAAAGTTTCGCACCGATATTTCAATCCGTTTGATGCGAGAGCTAAAAACGTGATTTTGTAAGTCCTGAGAGTTACTGTGTAAATTAATATTGGTCGACCAAAATGACGCACATTTCGGTCATAAACTTCCAAACCACACATCATTTGGCTTGTAAGAGTTCACAGGGTAATGAGAAAAATAGTAGCTTCTTCGGATACCAAAAATGTTGACCAATTCCGTTAAAAATCTGGGGATTGTGGGGACGAGGCTATTAGCGATCGGGACATGACCTTTAACATTTAACAATCAACATAGCTCTCGTTATCATGCCGCATAAATTTGCTTACAGCGATATGCCTTACCGGAACTACCACCATTACACAAAGGGAGCGATTTGTGTTGTGCGACATGCGCATCAGGCGAAAAGCCCATTAAATACACGTAAAAATTACCACATCGCGCCATCGGATTGCACACCCCGCGCGTGACAATATTTTGAATGCTTTGATACCATTTCCATATAGAAAAACAACTGAAACTTCAAAAAATTTCCAATTTTTATTAATTCCAGATTTTTAAAGATTTTTAAGAAAAGGGCACTGAACAGCGCCATCACTATATTCGAGCCGACGGTACGCCTCATAGCCGTTTTCGATCATTGGCAGGAAAGTCGAGCGCCTACTTTCTAACAGAATTCGAATTCTCAAACTTTGTGAAATCTCAGCGATGATCAGCTATACTCTTTCACTTTGTATTATAATATACAACCCATCACGGAAACCGTCCCAATAACCGCAATATCTCACATGTTTGTTATTTTTCCGGAACTAGCTACCATTCCCCCAAATGTGGATGATTTTAGTGTTGTGCGCCCATCAGCCCAGACCGGAGTATCGAGTAATAAGATGATAACTGTTATGTGGGTGCAGGGTTCGTGTGTGGGTTAGACATATTTTCTATGATGGTGGCTGTGTGTGAGGCTTACCACAATGGTAAATTAGGGTTGAAACCTTTGCTCATGACAGGAAAAAAAAAATAGGGGTCCCCGTTTTCGGGTCCCCGGTTTATAAACACCCCATAGGGGGAATACATAAAACGGGGACCCAGAAAACGGGACCCCCCTATTTTTTGTTTTTAGTTTACGAGAACGCACGCCGCTATTTGTGTGTATAACTTGCATATTATGACATGACTCCAAGTGATGTGATGAGTGCAGTGTGGTTTGTGTGTATTTTGTGGTGTGGGTGTACGATATTTAATATGAAAGAACCCACACTCTGGGGAAAAAGGAAAAAACACAGCAACTTTTATATCTGAAAGTATAAATTCCGAGCTCACCAATGTTTCTTAATCATAATGACGTTATGTGGGTGGGGGGTTCGCGTGTGGGCGGTGGGGTAGACAGATTTCTATGATGGTGGCGTGTGTGAGGCTAACAGTCGTAAATTTTGCTCAGTCATGAAGGAAAAAAATAGGGGTCCCCGTTTTATAATCCCATAAGGAATGTGTTTTTTAAAACGGGGACCCCAATAACGGGGACCCCTGTTTTTTAGCTTGTGTGTGTATCTTGCATATGACATGACTCCAACTGTGATGTAGATGGTGTGCAGGTGTGGTTCTGTGTTGTTTGGGTGTGTGGGTAGATGGTGTTTCATTCATATAAAAGCACCCACTACAAAAAAAGGAAACCCAGCAATTTTTATATGTGAAGTGTCGTTTCAACAATGCTTTTTAATTCAATATGACGGTTCATATATAAATTTCATGTGGTGAGGGGTCGCGTTGGGTGTAGGTAGAACCTATTTTCTATGATGGGCGCTGGGTGGGGCTAACATTGGTAAATTCGGATGAAATCTTTGACTCATTAAAGGAGAAAGTAGGGGTCCCCGTTTTAGGGGTCCCCGTTTTATACATCCCCTTTGGGGATGTATTTAAAACGGGGACCGGTTTTTTCAGCATAGGAGAATGGATCGTGATTTGTGCGCATAAACTTGATATGACATGACCCCCAACGGATGTAGATGGTCTGTAAGTGGGGGTGTATTAGTTGTGTGTGGGTGGTACGATGTTTTATATAAAAGAAACCCACTGCTAACAAAAGAAACGCAGCAAGTTTTATGTGTAGAATATAAAATATCCCAGCCTCCCCATGTTTTTTAACCCAATATAAGGTCATTTATAGCCTTTGGTGCAGGTGGGTTTGCATTTTCTATTACTTTTGGTGCATTTGTGTGGGGCTATGACACTGGTAATGAAGAAACCTTAAGCTTAGTAGTGCTAATTGGAAGGGAAAATAATGGTGGTCCCCGCTTTGTACATCCCCTTTGGGTGTAAAACGGGGACCGAAAAACGGGGACCCCTGTTTTTTCAGCTTAGGGGAATGAGCCGGATTTGGGTGCATAAACTCTGACTCCAAGATGTAGCATGGTCGGAAGTGGGGGTGTGTGTCGGTGTCTTGGGTATGTTGGTGATACGATGTTTTATATAAAAGAACCACTGCAAAAACGAAACGCCAGCAGGTTATTTATGTTGAAATAAAATTCCCAAGCTCATCATGTTTTCTTAACCCAATATAACGTCCTTTATAGCCTTTGTGGTGCAGGTGTGTAATTTGGCATTTCTTTATACAGTATGGTGCATTTGTGTGAGGTATGGCAGTGGTAACTCAAATGGGAGACAAAACCTTAACTTAGTACTGTAATGAAGAGAAAATAAGGGGGTCCCCGTTTTATACATACCCATATGGGGATGTATAAAACGGGGACCCCGAAAAACGGGGACCCATGTTTTTTTCAGCTTAGGAGAATGACGCTCCTGAGTGATTTGTGTGCATTTGGGTGCAAACTTTCATAGACATGACCCCAAGTGAGAGAGTCTGAAGTTTTATATGTAGAATTAAAGTCAGTCACATATTTTTTACCCCAATTATAACGTCTTTTATAGCCTTGGGTGCAGGTGTTGTAAGTTGGCATTTCCTTTATTATTTTGGTCATTTGTGTGAGGCTTATGACAGTGGTAAAATGGGAGAAACCTTAAGCTTGGTACTGCTAATTGAAGGGGAAAATAATGGGTCCCCGTTTTTCGGGGTCCCCGTTTTATACATCCCCCTATGGGGATGTATAAAACGGGGACCCCCCCAAACGGGGACCCCTTTTTCAGCTTAGGAGAATGGGCTCCGTGAGTGGTGTGCCATAACTTTTCAATGACATTTGACCCAAGTGATGTAGATGGTTGAAGTGTGGGTGTTGTGTTTGGTGTGTGGGTATGTTTTTTTATACAAGAACCCACTGCTAAAAAGAAACGCAGCAAGTTTTATATGTTAGAATATAAATTCCAGATCACC
Source organism: Ophioderma brevispina (assembly GCA_023653785.1). Classification (NCBI taxonomy): domain Eukaryota; kingdom Metazoa; phylum Echinodermata; class Ophiuroidea; order Amphilepidida; family Ophiodermatidae; genus Ophioderma; species Ophioderma brevispina. The sequence continues at coordinate 50,838 of JAMKCH010005002.1, forward strand.
ATATTGTCTTAACCCAATAAATGTCATTTATAGCCGTGGGGTGCAGGTGTGTTGCATTTCCTTATTAATTTTGGTGCATTTGTGTGAGGCTATGACAGTTGGTAACATGGGAGAAACCTTAAGCTTAGTACTGTAATTGAAGGGAAAAAATGGGGGGTCCCGTGTTCGGGTCCCCGTTTTATAAATCCCCCTATGGGGATGTATAAAACGGGGACCCCAAAAACGGGGACCAGTTTTTTAGCCTTAGGAAAAAATAATGGGGGTCCCGTTTTCGGGGTCCCCGTTTTGTGACCTCCCCTATGGGGATGTATTAAAACGGGGACCCCAAAAAACCGGGGGTCCCCTGTTTTTCAGCTTAGGAGAATGCGCTCCGTGATTTTGTGCTAATTTTCATTATGACATGACCACAAGTAGTAGATGGTCTGTAAGTGTGGGTGTGTGGGTTTTTGGGTGTGTGGGTGTACGATGTTTATATAAAAGAACCCATGTGAACAGAAACACACAAGTTTTATAGGCTTAGAATTACAATTCCCAGATCATCATATTTCTTAACCCAATATAAGTCATGTATGCCTTTGGGGTGCAGGTGTGTAAGTTGCATTTTCTTTATTATTTTGGTGCATTTGTGTGCGGGTTATGACAGTGGTAATAAAATGGGAGAAAAGAAAACCTTAAGCTTGGTAATGTAATTGAGGGTAAAAATGGGCGTCCAGTGTTCGGGGTCCCAGTTTTATACATCCCCTATGGGGATGTATAAAAAACGGGAACCCCAAACGGGGACCCTTTGTTAAGCTGTAGGAGAATGGCTCCGTGATTGTGTGAATGACTTTAATATGACATGGACCCCAAGTGATGTAGATGATGTCTGTAAGTTGTGGGTGGGTGTGTGTGTTGCGTGTGTGGTGTGTGTACGATGCTTGCTTATAAAAAGAACCCACTGCTAAAAAGAAACGACATATGTGAATATAAATTCAAGCTCATCATGTTTTCTTAACCCAATATAACGTCATTTATAGCCGTTGTGGGTGCAGGTGTGTAGTTGGCATTTTTTATTATTATGGGGCATTGTGTAGGCTATGGCCAGTGGTATTGAAAATGGAGAAACTTAAGCTAGTACGATAAGCTTAGTACTGCTAACCCCGCATTTTCGGGGTCCCCGTTTTATAATCCCCTATGGGGAAAACGGGGACCCCAAAAACGGGGACCCCTGTTTTTCAGCTTAGGAGGATGAGCTCGTGATTTGTTGTGCATAAGTTTAAGCTTAGTACTGCTAAATGAAGGGAAAATAATGGGGGTCCCCGTTTTCGGGGCCCAGTTCTATAAAACACCCAGTCATATTGTGTTTGCAATTCAAAATGGTTATATAAATATTTTTATGGCCAGTGTTTAAATAGTAAACGCGTAATTGAAAAATGCGTATTTCACAATACGTCACTATGGGACGCGGCCGACGATAATGCTTTTTTTTTACATAAATCAGAAAATCAATATCAGGTAAGTGTAAATTGACGGCTAATACGGTTTGCATTATATCGTCGGGTTGTGATGGCATAGGGAGGATGTTAAACAAACTATCGAATTTGGTTAATTTTGGTTTTGGAAAAATCGTATTTGAAAAATCGCGAACTCTATATGGTCCGTACACATCCCCACATACGATGCAAACAATCAAATCCGAGTTAGAAACGAAATTAACAACGGAAATTTATTTGGCTATATAGAATTCTTATTAAAGAGACCTTATTTTTGAGATGCGTTATTACTTAGCCTCACCTGAATATGATTAAGACCAAATCGGCGTCCTTGTGGGTAAAACACAACGATGTTATAAATAATGTCGCCGGCGACAGTAATTCAGCAGACGACGGAAATGCGTTAACACAAGAAACGCAACGTAAGGCATGTTTCACACGGCTCATGAACGATGTGTGACATGTTGTGGCCTTTGTGGGTTTTCCTGTGTGTTTTGAATATCAATGAGTTACGAGTCTAGGTCATTCATGTAAAATATACACAATTCTTTTGTTGATTAAAGTAATGAAAAAAAAACTTAAAGTTAGCTACAAATTACCCGGGGGCTTATTCGCTTATTAACGTCCCTTTATGTTATTGAGTATGTTAGTTTATGTGTAAAATGTATCTCTATTCTTCCAATGGCCTAGGACTATCATTTGAGAGAAAATTGAGGAAATTTCGTATTTTGTGATGAAAATGAGCCAGTGCCAATTAAAATGGTGTAATGCATTGAGGAACAGTTAACCATCAGCTCCGTAACACCAAAAATACGAAAATTGGGCGATTATGCCTCATGAAAATAGTGACGGATGTTGAATTTTCCCTATAGTAAAACGTGATTCAGCATCCGTCATTATGGAAAACAACAATCGCCGCGAGTTTTCCGAACTCCGTCAAACCAACGTGATCATCGCGAATCTGCTCAATTGGTTCATTACATAATGACGGATGTAGTGGATTGCCGAAGATTCACCGCTTGACTGTAAAACATAATATAAATTTCTAGAACAGATATTTTTAAAATAATTTCATATTCATTTGTTGACAGTTATAATGTAAAGAATTATTTTAAAAAAAAAAAAAAAAAAAAAAAAAAAAAAAAAAAAAAAAAGTAACATGTTATGAAAGAGGGTTCAACATCCGTCGCTATTTACTACATCAGATAGGTCAGTGTAAGCATAGTCAAAATACCAATATTTCAAGTAAAATTATCATCAATGAATTAAGTACTTGCAAGGTTCGGCACTTGGCATGTCATGTTTGAAGGATGTTGGTATTTAGTATCAGTTCCCTTAATTTCGTAAAAATGATAAAATTCACCATTCGTCACTATAATAACCGGACGATGATTTGTATGTATGTGTGATAATTAGTACAATGTATGATTTTTAGGACCGAAAAGGAAATCCCCTGTTTGATAGGGTGCGTTCAGAGTTGTATCTATTTACTTAGATATTCTTATTCTAACATTCTGATTCTAAAAAATCTTGAGGTAAACTTCCCTCCGGAGGTATTATTTCATTTTTAAATATGGAGCTCTTGTACAGTAATGTGGTCATTAGCCAATTTGGGAGGATTCGTTTCTTCAACATGGGATCGAATATTGAAAATTAAAGAAACATAAATTTCTTTTTTGCTTTATGCAATTTTAGTTTTACAAGATAATTTCGGCAATTATTGGTCACGTGGAGAAACCCTCTCCAATGACCACACTGTGGCTACAGAAAGTGACGAGGTTTGCTTCTATAATCGATCGAAAAATAAGGGACTCAGTAATACTTTTGTTAAAGAAACAAAATAATTTTAAGGCAATTAGGGACTTAGGAAAAATATTAAATAGAAAGGTAAATTATGATTGCTCTCTTACGTTCCAAAGTTAGACACTAACATATCAAAAACGACACTTTGAAAGTACAGCATAAATCTAAAGGTAGACAGTTGCTAGGGTTTGCTCCATTAGCATGATTAAGCTAATTTGGCGTGTATTTACTTTAGTTCTATTCTCATTTATGGCAAACCCACAATAGGTACATTTTGGCTTGATAGAGAAAAAAACTTTGGGGCATAAGGGGTGGGTTAAGTGCCAGTTTTGGGTCTTCCCTTGTCGAAGTTCTGGGGGAGGGCAATCTGGACTCCCCACCTGTACGCTCCTGATAGTCAAATGGTTTATTCTTAAACACATTGCCTTCAATTTTTAGTGACCACGTGCGAGAAAAAGCAAATACCAAATATTCGATTTTACGCGCGCATATAATTTAAATGTTTTCCACAATTCCAAAAAGATCAATATTTTCAGTAATAATACTAGTTTTTGGGTATTCATTACATGTGGAAACTTCATGGAAAAAATCATATTTAGAAAGTTTTTTCAGGGAAGAAAGTAGACACCGCTATGCAAAACCCAAACGGAGTGGCCAAATACCTTATGAATTAATGTTTTATATATCATCTCCCACCCCACCTCAACAATAGTTGTTTCAAGATTGCTGTTCAACGTACTTATAAATAAAAATGTTCCTTTCTTGATTTCCAGAACTGATTGTCTTATTTCAAATTTTGTTTTTAAGAGCTATTTCCTTTTTGTTGCACATCAATCATGAACACTGTTGGATGAGTAAAATTAACATACTAGGTACACATAAATGATATAATAATACAAGATAATATTAAAAGAACAACTAAAACTACCCCATACCAACCCACACCACCACCACAAAAACAAAATAACTATCTACACTCCCAAATATTCAGGGCCAAATCAATTTTTCTTTTGTATTTACCATAGCCCAGTCAAAATAGGTAAATGATGCATTAACGAAAAACTAATGCAAAGAAATGGTCTCAGAATTGTATTTGAGAAACTTTCAAGAAACAGCAGCCAAAAGTTACCAAAATAAAGGGAGTGGTATGTGCATGTTAAGGGTAATGTTTATACAGGGGCCAAAATATGAAAAAAAGCCCAAAAGCGGTTTTGAAACATACCAACATGTTCGTCAAGGATTAAAAAAAAGGTAATAGTAGTTGCACTAACTGCAAGTTGAAGTTCTCAAGGTCAGAATGGGTAAATTTAAGATATATCCGTTTGTTTATAAAATAGTGTCAAATGGTTCCTCAATGGTACAGGAGCCGAAAATATACTGGGGCACCATTTATGATATTCGTTGCATACTGACATTTGGCCCAAAAAAAATGTGAGGGAGATTTATACAGGTCTAGGGAAGTCAGTAGCTAAACTCTGTAATTCTTATATAGAAAGTTCAAAACAAAGAATCTCACTGTTGCTCATAAGTTGGCATAATTTATTGTAAAAGCCCCAAGCTGAAAGTATTCTATTTGAACGCCTCAATAATCATTTGGAGGAAAAAACGTCACTGATGGTGCAAGGTGGGGGGAAACATGAACGACGTCGACATTCTGGAAAACAACTGCCTGCCACCATGCAAGAAAGGGGTTATGAAACAATTTGGCTCAAGACGACAACGCCGCCGCACAAGGCTGCTGTAGTGAGACAAATTCTTGAGGCAGAGGGTGGAGCAGATACATGGCCTGCTTGCTCCCAGGATATGCAATCGAGCAGCATGGATGCCCTTCCTAGCTTTAGACCGAGCCATCAGTGACAGGAACAGTCTTCCTTAAACTCTAAAGGAGTTAGCCTCGGTTTCTGACCAATGAGGGGACGCCTATGCCCACTGACATATAAAGGACCTTGTAGACAGTATTCCGATCGATACGCCTTGACGCACTGCTTCATTGCATGCGGTGGCAATACTCGATATCAGGGGACTGAATTGATTGACATTAAAACAGTTACTATTGAAAATTTCGATGCATGAAATCACCCCAAAATGTATTATCTGTAATAAAACTGTTCAATACCCCTTTTCCTTTCAGGGTAAGGACACAGTCGTCAAGGGCTAATCGGGAATAAGTTCAGGGATATTTGGAGAGAATGATCAATGAAATAGTGTGACGATACACACCCTAGATATCATAAATAACTGGCACTGGTAGAATCATTCCATAAAGAGTGGTAAATATTTTATTCCAACTTATGAGCAACAGTGTATTTCATTACTGATCTAGTGTGACAAAATGAACAATTGCCAATCATTCGATCAAAATCGGACCACACATTACCAAATTGTACCTAGGATGACCTGTATGTGCCCATTGGCGTAAATCCCGGGGATGGGGTATATATACCCCAAATATTTGGATGAGGGGTATCATCCCCTGATATTTGATGCACGTGCATGTGTTTTTAACCAAAATGAAATCGTATTTGAACCAGAACAGTTTAAAAATGGTAAATGGATCTTTTGTTGCTTTTTTCAAAAATGGTGAAAACTACGGTCAAAAGTTAATTTTAACACAATCTTAGAAGCTCAAGATCTATTAATTTGTGCTCGAGGATAGGTACTTGTGCAACTTTCTCGCAAAATACTCAAGGAATCGGGGAGGTGTAACACCTAGAAACGTATAAAATGCGTGACAAATAACAGGAGTCCCGCAAAGCCAAGTAAAAGGACCTCTGAAAGTATTTTTCATTTAACTACCGCGCACGATGAAGATCTTTAGCTCCATGTTTGCTGAAGTCTATGGGATACATTGTCAAATGAATTGGTAAAAGAAATTGCTGGTGATAGGTGTATTTGTTGAACAGACGGTTATATGATTTTAGTAATTTATAAGAATTACACTTGAGTTTTACACAGGCTGACCTATTTCAAGATAACCAGGCCCTAACATGTTACAAACATTGCTGCTAATGGTCTATAAGTTAAGCACAGGAGTTCGTATGCAGGTCATAGCCCTATTGAATGCACTGTGTGCACCGTACTATGGGCAGGCAAGGTCACCGCCTATCGCACTGCTATAATAAAAATGTATGATGTCAAATAGTTTCGATGGATCAAATAAACACCCACAGGGTTGGACACGTAAATAAATATGCTCCTGGAGCCTACAAGAGGAGGATAAGTTCTATGGGGTCAAATGTTTAAATGCCTCTAAATCTAATGTAAGTAGCTCAATTATTCTTAGGTAACCAGGAGTAAAAAGTCATTGGGTCACATGCGTCGGTGCTTCTTTCCCAAGAATTTGGAACATAGGCTAAAGTATTCGTTTATTCACAAAGTCCAGTGTTTGTAATACCCAGATTCTTTAAAAATATTGTTTTATAAAGGTTTACTAGATAATGATTCCAAATATGAAATGCTTTTGCATTTTTTGGCTCATCTTTTGTTATACGGAAGGGGTTCAAATTTCCCTGTAGGACCCTATGGGGATGGGGACATACACCCCTCCCTATAAAGGGAGGGAACAACCCCTATGCAAAATAAAAGGCATATATTGAATCAGTATAAGAAATATTTTTTTTTTGATATTTTTTACAAAGAAATCCCAATCGTGGTAATTTACAAATGTTGGACTCCCATTCTTGAAAATAAACACTGACTTTAGCCCTACTTTCCCAAAGGATTTGGGAAAGGAAGACACCACACGCATGTGATCAAATTGGACTTTTTAATCATGGTTACCTAAGGAATAATTTTGAGCATATTACATTAGATTTGGAGCAGTTTATTAAACATGACCCCATTAGTAAATTGACCCCCCTCGTAGTAACACCCCCCGTGCAGCTGATAGAAAAACGTGTCCACCCTACTGAATGTTACTTATGGTCAATAGAAGCTACCCAGATAGGGCACGTTTTTATAGCATGAGAAGTCTGTTTGCAATGGGATATGAGGGTTTGCCCCCTCCCTACAGTGAATAGAGAAAATGGACAATAACTGCAAGATGTTCAAATCGAGCTCAAAACACATTTGATTGCTCTCAGGCTTGCTTTATCTTGCAGATTTACTCATGTACTGTACTTTTCTTTCTACTGCTATTCTTTACTTTCATTGCGTTTTGTATCCAGTGGCAAAGGCGCATTATAAATGATGTTCTTATAATATGTTGTTATGTTATGTTAGGCCAAATTTCGGTAATTTCAAATCAGGGGTGAATGTTTACCTCTGCATTGCAGCAAGTTCTTGATCGTCGCGCCGACACGGATTGTGGTCGCGCATTCTTGTTATCCGTCTGGCGCACTACACGCGGACGTTCGTGTAATCGGAATCGGCTGTTGAACATCTGATCTATTTTGTAAACAAACCTGCTCTATATTGGAGTTGAAGGGATTTGGATATTATTTGGCTATTGAGAATCAAGGAAATATTTCCACTATTAATGTTGATAAACTATAGCTGGCATCCAAACAATACTTTCACAAAATGGTTCCCATTTCAGATCTTCCAGACATCTTCCACTGCTATCAGCCAACCATGGATCATGGAAAAGCCCAGGGGCCTGATGATATATCAGCGGAGTTCCTGATGCATTGTGGCCCACGATGTCTTTGAATGGCTCCAGGAGTTCTACACATGTTGCCTTACAATCAGTCCAAGATCTGGAGGAGGGCCACCATCATCGCACTCCCCAAACCAAACAAGCCTGTTGACAACCCCAAGAACTACCGCCCAATATCACTACTGTATGTTTCCTTCAAACTCCTTGAGAGGCTTATCCTGGCCCGGCTGGAGCCAGTTGTCGAATCCCATCTGCTTGACGAACAAGCAGGGTTTCGTCTTGGCGGGGCACTGTCCATCAAATTGTAAAACTCACAAATGATATTGAGGAGTCCCACAAGGATCAGTATTGACTCACATGCTGTTCAACTTGTATATCAGCGACTTACCTCAAACATAATCCTGACAATATGGCTACGCCGACGATCTCACCCTTCTTTACTCGGACAAACTGGACTGAAGTAGAAAGTACACTTACTGCAGATATGACCCTACTTGCAGCATGTCTCAAGACCTGGGGACTTACGCTGAGTGAAGCTAAGACAACCACTACTGCCTTTCATCTTAACACCAAAGAGGCTCATCGCCCGCTTCAAAATCAACCTCAATGGAGCGCCTCTACCGTACAATCCTACACCAACTTATCCGGGAGTGAAGCTTGATCGACAGATTACTTATCGATAGCATCTCGAGTCACAATGTGCATGCAAAGGTATCTTCGAGGAATAACCTCCTGTGCCGCCTTTGTGGATCTTCATAGGGTGCTGGTCCATCCACTCTACGAACCACTACCCTGGCTCTGGTCTACAGCGCTGTTGAATATGCCGTCCCAGCACGATGGAATAGCGCCCACACAAAAAAGCTTCTTCTTCTTAGGGGACGTTAAGCCGTCGGTCCCGTGTACACCACCACAAGCCATTACTAATGACTTGTGGACACGCTAAGAAGAAGACAAAAAAGCTGAACACATTACTCAACGAGACCATGAGAACCATTACTGACTGCCTTCGTCCTACTCCATCAGAGTTTCTACCAGTGCTTTCAGGCATTGCACCTGCAGTGCTTCGGAGAGAACATCACACACAAAACTGGTGAACAAGGCTCTGTTGGACAACAAGCACCTGCTGCATAATACTGTCAAAGAATCGCACAGATGGGCAGACAGAGTAGAGACTTTCACGCTTTCATCTACCGTTCTGTCGACACGTCCCGTAACTCTCCAGCTCCCCATTCAACATCTTACAGACATGGAACACTGCCTGCCTAGATACCCCAAGAGCAGACCAATTCACTATCACACCTATGACAGAACTCCTACTTCGTAGTCGTAGTAATCTTCTACGTATGAAATATGTCACCTTGAACAGGATTCGCACTGGAGTCGGTCGTTTCAACAGCAGCAATATGCACCGATGGGGACCGCGACCATCTCTAGCCTGCCAATGTGGCTCTCCATTACAGATTGCAGATCACATTCTCAATGAGTGCCCTCCACCGGTTCGTCCAACCGGTGGATATAGACTTCTCAAGCTCCAACCAATCAACAGTGAGCTGGCTTCACAATTCCACACATTATGCTGCTCATACGCAAGAAGAAGACATTCAGTAAGATGATAAATAAACTCAACGTTCGATCCAATCAAGCAAGTGGCCATGGCAACATGCGCACCTACCTGAAAGTCCTACCATCGAAGATCCAGTCTCTTGTCAGCAAACTCCTAGCAGAAGTTATTATATAGTTTGTATCTTTGCCATTTTAGATTTCTGGGGTCAAGTTAATCATTTTGATAGACCTTCATGTTTTGATATTTTATTTCCGCTCAGGCCCATATATACGTCACGCTACAGTATTAAAAACGTTAGTATTAAATAAATTAAGAAAATGAACATTTACTGGCCCCGTATATTCTCTCAGTAAGATAGCATAGAAGGACATGTTCCCTAGTCTAAAAGGAACGAAGATATAAAGTGCATTATATTGAATATACTGAAAATTATGTAAAATGCCCATTTACTAGCGTCGTATTTTCTAAATAAGATCTTTGACGAAATTTTAGTACGCTACCTATAAATGTGTTTTCTAAGGGAGGAATCCGTTTTTTACCGCTAGGGAGTGGGGCGTGGAGGGATTGGGGGAATACGAAAATAACTTTCTGAGAGGGGAACATGAACATTTTCAGAAAAGAGAGGGCGACATGAACTTTCAATGAAGGAGTTTCGAGAAAGTGCACTTTTGGTAAAAGTGAACTTTACCCCATAAAAATGTCCTTTTTTGTACCTTTTGAACGTGAACGTTCACCAAAAAGTGGACTTTATTGGCAAAGTTTGTCTAAATTTGTTTACTTTTTATAAAAAAAAAATCGGCAAAAAGTGGGCCCTTTTTCCCCTTCTATGGAATTTTTTTGGGGTGCAACCGCACCGAACACCCCCCTGAGTATACATGGGCCTGGTGCTGATTGTGAACATTTGCATTTTGTTTTGCTTTTTGCGATGGGGTTTGGTCTTCTGAGTGCCTACTTTGATAACTAAGCATTTTGTCAGTCAAAGCTATTCCTGATTTTATTCCTAAGAGCTCCGCAAAGAATTGCCTAATTTTTTATCCAAATCGGAGCAATCGAAGCCCCTTTGTAATCTTTACTTAGATCCTCCTTAAGGCACTAATTGCAGCACTTAAGAATCATGTTTTAGGGATCCCTGCCAAGCTGTCTACAGATATATCCCTCGTGTAACCAGGGGTTTGCAATCTTATTCATTTTTCTCTCCCGGTGGAAAAAAAACGGAACCAGCTGTCTCAAAATGATTTTAGTTTCTACATCCTTTGCGCACATTTTATAGCGAAAACAAAAAAAACGCCATCGCAACCTTACCAAAGTTAAAAGTTGAGGTGTGTGTGTGTCAAGTCGTACATGAAAAAGGGTCATTTCGCCGGAAATGGATTTATGCTGTTTATGGACGATTTATTCAAGATTCAACTAACACTGTAAACTGAAGTCTTGAATTGGAAAAAAATGTCTTATTTTTTAAATACCCAGTACAATGAGGAATTAACTTTTGTTGCATCCATGGATTCAAGACCCTGAAGAAACACTTCAATGAATTCAAGACCCAAATCCATACACAAAACAATCCAATTGAAATCAAGATGAATCTTTTAACTGTTTATCTTGGGTGAGAATTTTAGATTGTCAAAGAGATAATAAACCTTGCCTGCATGGGGTGCACTCACATAAGGCTTTCTTCGAACACACACGTCACGTTTATCACTTGCATTTCGCTTATACCATTTTCTTTACATTTTCACAAATCTATAAGTGAGGTAGACCTACGTGATCGCTGGATATTGTGTGAGTATTTTATCTGATAAAATTTTAAAAACAAGTGCTAGTGTTCTATTCTCATCAGAAAGCAGCGGTTCTTGAATTTTAAATCACGGCTATTCATTCGCGATCGTACATGATAAGAAGCAATCTGATAAGGGCTAAAATGTAGGTGGCGCTGTTCATCGGCTCGTTGCTTGAAATTTAATCTAATAATGCAACAATAATGTCTTTAAAGTAAAAATCAATGAATGATGCTCCCATGAGATAAAAACGAAATGTACTGACTATTGTGGAAGTTACAGTTTACTTTTCATTGATTTTGTGTGTATTTCAACGGGGAGCGCGTATTTAGTGATGTGCCACAGTATCCTTGCCTTATTTACAGCTGCTTCTGTCAATAGGCTGGGAGACGGACTGCGGGATTACCAAACATAATCCGAAGACTTAAGTTCGAGCTCTATCAAGCTAGTTTTTTGTCAAGCTACTTTTCAATAAGATTATTGCACATTAGCGAAATGCAAGTGATGAACGTGACGTGACGCGACGCGACGTGACGTGACGCGACGTGACGTGACGTGTGTGTTCGAAGAAAGCCCTCACATAATAGGCAGTGTTGAAATCCTTGGGTCTTGATTTCAAATGCTTTCCCGTTGTTACAAATGCCTAATTCTCTATCACAGTGTCGGCTTAAAATTGAGATGAAAAAAAAATACAGGTGTTATCAGCGCCACGATTTAGTTGAGCTGTCCTCATTCACATATAAATAAATATCGAGCTCCTACCGTGCATCAACTGACTTTGTTTGTATATTTCATCATTTATTGGAAATTGAAACGAAGGTGACCAAAAGTCATGAAATAAATATTGTTTGGCAAGCTGTTACCTAACGTCTTTGTGCAGAACCAAGACTCATTTCTTTTCAATTCACCAGGTTTTTAGAAGAAAACAAAAGCAAGGGTATCCAGCGAAAGCAAAACATGCATATGGTATATACCAAACATTGCTGAGATTACGGTAAACCTCTGTTTTTTAAGAATCTCATCCATGATCGGCAGGAAGTTTGTATTTATTACATATAATTGATCGGTAAATACCAATGGTGTATTGGTTCTGCACAAAGATGTTAGCTTACAAAGATGAAGTTTTGTTCTTCTTCGTTTCCTTAAATTATGAAATATACGGTCGATGTTAGTTGAACGCACGGTAGAAGCTCAAGGTTGATTTTTTTAAATTTATTGTGCACAAGGATAGGTATTTGTGAAACAAAATAGCTAGATCTAAATGGGGTGGGGATAACACCTGATATCTTTTCAACTGGTTGGACAGTAACAATCTAGTATCTGCTTTGCCCTCTGCATTCCAGGCTTAGTCAATATTAACAGCTGGAGACAATGTAGTATGATGTACATCCAATAGTTATATAATATTGGATGGCTGAGGTTGATAACAGAAAATATCGCCCGAGCCAAGCTCAAATATAGGGCGAGTCGAAGACGAGCCTGATATTTTCTTGGCGAGGGCGATATTTTCTGTTATCAGCCGAAAAAAGCCATCCAGTATTATTATTATTATGCAAGAAGAAGCTGACTTGACAAAAATAGTTTAAAAATGGCTTCAAAACTAATAAAAACACAGTATTTGCTTGACGAGGTTGCATGACCGAATGCCCAATATATTTGCGTATTGTGCAGTGTTGGGCGGTACGCGCTAATCGTACTGTGGTATTGCACCACAGATGCATAATAATCACTAACATTGACGGAAGGAAATTGAGATGACATTTTATTGAATTTGCAGTTTTTATAATTGGCATACCCCGCAGAATTGAAAGGTTTACTATCTGCTGTTTATTTATGCAGAAATCAGTTACCCGATATGCGTAACCAAAATATTTGTCCGAGCATCGTTTAGCCATGATCAAGGCTGTCTGCGGCTGCTTAGAACCGACAAACTTGCTATTTATTTTTCACACATATTGTATCTTTGATGTTTATTCTCAAATATTTGGAACACTGTGTTTGCGGGTTTGAAATCAGTGCTTTGTGTGGTTTTAATCTTCCCTGTATAACTCTTATCAAATCTTGGCAAATGCAAGTAACAAGCCTGCAATTGACCAAGGCGCTCTAACTGAGTTTGACCTTAATTTAAATTATTTTGGAGGCATGACATGCCTGGGGAAATTGGAGACCTCAAATTTGGTGCTTGATAGAAGGAATTTTCTTTTCTTGCCATGGTACTGATATTTCTTTAGATTTAGGGAGGGGGATATGCTCCCCTACTCGCATGTTGTCTAATATGATCTGTGAGATCTATTAATATCAGACGTGTGAACCAACGAATGAAGTTGGTAGAACGCCTTGAACAAGGGTAAGCATCGTTTTGCATTTAATGCGATTTCCTACATAGGTTGAAGCTGGATGGGATTTGGGTAAACATTCGTTTCAACTATTTACGTACTGGGAAGACAGTACTTTTCAGTAAGCATATACAATCCACCTAAATTGAATACTAAACAAACTACTGTGCAGGGGCGGCGCCGTGTCTCATAAAAACATTACATGTTAACTTATTTAGGTACAAAAACCATAAGTTTTAATGCAAATTATTGCTTAAAACCCCTGGGTTTTCCTAAATTTTGAATTTTGTTGGAAGGGGAGGGGGCGCTCCTGCCATCCTCTGGCGCCGTCCCTGCTATTGTGATGTTCAGGTAGGATAACCAATTTTCACGAGGTCTAGAAAGATACGGTAGTCTAGCTACAGACCATGTGGCCTTGTTATATCACATTTACCCAATTCACATTATAATATTTTTTTCAACGGTTCCTATACCATTTTATACTGATGAATCCGATTCCGATGGGTGCTAGACGGGAACCTTGAGCTTTTTCGAAGAAACGCAAAAAAAAAAAAAAAAAAAAAAAAATCAAAATGACCACCAAACACTAAAACTCAGCCATTGGTCACTCAAAGTTATAATTGTTGTGCCTATCCGATCAAAACAACCAGTGGGACCAATTAATATATAATTCAGTAATCACCTAATTAAGCAGATTATTACGAAGCAGATTATCATGATTTGGAATATTCTTAATGTTAAATGTCCCTTTGTAATTCGATTTTTAATACATGTCGTCTTATTTGTGAGTTAATATTCGAAGAGCAGGAACCCAGTAAAGCTGGTGAATTTAGAATTGCTACTATAGATGCCGAGACCATTCTTCCAACTGAATTCGAGCCAAACCTGATCTCCTTTTGCCAGTGTCAAAATGACAGTATTAGAGCTTTGGTCGTAATCATTGGTTATGGCAGGGCCGGTACGGGAATGGGCACTCAAAACAAACACGCCATTCTTCACCAGACTTATCACTGGTTCTTGGACACCACTGCCATGCACACCAATGGAGAATGTAAAGAAATAAGCACCAGGAACTTGGCAGGTGAATTTATTGGTTTGAATGTTGAAATCGTCGTTGATGTTTGTTGCAGCTTCCTGAAATGTAACTACATCACCAACATTACCAGTTTGACTGCTTGTCTTGAATACTGTGAATGCAGATTTGCCACTTTCGCCATCTGTTCCGTCACATCCAGGTAGTCCTGGTATGCCCGGGGTACCAGGTGAACCAGGCACACCCGGGTTTCCTGCTGCACCAGGGATACCGGGGCTACCAGGTGGGCCAGCCGTGCATGGGCAAGAACCATCCGATATTGAGCATGAGGCAGAGAGCGTGGCAAGAATACATATAATAGATAGCATCATTTTGTCCTGTAAATGACAAGAAAATAAATGTAAATGAGTTAAATATAATACCTTAAAGGAAACGTGCCGCTTGTATAAATACACACAATCCCTTTTTTGCATGGTCATAATTCCAAACGGTATTTGCATTGACAAAAACAGGACTGAATGTCTCTATGCATTGTTCAATACTAAATTTGTTACACAATATTCCACCTATTATTGAAGCAGTGGTTATATTTAACCACTAAATGGGGGGGGGCGCTAGGGATCCGCTGTTATAGTATCCTTCATTTTGCGATAAAACATACTTCTCTGGATCTTTGAGAAATAATTCAGGAAGTACATTTTTTCATTATGCAAGTGAAATGTGGAATCACCTACTGTCATATTAATTATGCAATATTCACAAGGCAGAGATCATTCTAAAAAAAGTTATATAAATAGCTTGGGATTTTCCAAATATTGAGCAAATTATAGGTAGTTTCCAATGATGTCATCATTGAAATTTCTATTGGATAAAGATTGCATCGTAAGATTATATCATCATTGTGTGATCTCATTGGTTATAATGTATGATGATTTACAGCCCAATTTTTAGATATTGGAGGAGTCTAGTTGTGAAATAATATATAAGTAATAATGTTGCTATAGAACAATGGCCAGCAGTTGAGAACATTGCCAGTAGTTAATTTGAATCTCCAAAAAAATAGTAGATCGGTGCACTACTGGAGTTGATATTTTAGTTATCACAGGAGCTTAGATTTACATTTTTTTTAAATATTTACATCGCTTACAATGGTGATGCCGCTCGTTTTGTATTCATTTTCTGATGGATCACTAAGAGTATTTTGAAGGTTCTGTGCTGGGGCTACTCTTGTTCAACATTTATGTTAACGATCTCAATCGTCACATGCATTGGTCTATTTAGCAATATGCTGACGACACTTTCATCTTCAAGGAAATCAAAAGTAGTGCTGATTCAGTCAAGGCGCAGGTCACACAAATACTTTTTCATTTTCTTTCAGCAACTCAACTGACTTGGAATGACCGCTATAAAAGTGCAAAATAGATTTGGCCAAGGTATATTTTTGTTGGATTTCGCGTTGTTACCATCTTTGAAATCGTTTGAAATATGAGTTATCAGATAGATATATGTCTAAACTATCATGCTAAATTTGTTGATGGTTGATATTAAATGTAAAATTGTCATTTTTCATCAAACAAATCAAATGGTATAGTATCTCTAAAGTAAGTTTCATCTGTGAAAAAAAATAAAGAAGCTGATTTCAACTGATTTTGGTAGGTAAAGGTGTCAACATTTACCAAAAAAGTGAGTTATCGTAGGGGGTGGGGAAATTGTTTTTTTTTTCGGGAGTCAAAGGTCAATAACAGGGATCCAATCATGTTGAAAAGTATACCAAGTTAATAGTTTAATCATAAGGATTCCAAAAAGGTATAGTTTGTACTATCTGCGGCCAAAAGTTTTGGAGTTATAGGCTAAAACAGCAAAAATCAATAAAAAGGGTATTTTCAGTTGTACAGAGGTAAAATTTTAAAATTACTCCGATTTTGATAAAAAAAAACGGTGCAAATTATAGATGGAGCTCATAGGATAAAAATAAGGAATAGTTTTGAGTGTCTTAAATGCTTACTTACCAAAGTAGGGGGGAAACAATAGGCTGGGACCCACTCCTCAAAAAGTCGCTTAGAAAAGGTTGGACCTGGCCCCGAAAGATATACGAATTTTGACCTCAGATACGGTTAGTATATATCTTCGGATGCTCCAAAAGTGCTGTTGTAAAATTATCTTTTCTTGTCCGGTGATGTGGTGGTGCTAAAACGTGAAGGGTAAAAAAAATGCTTAATGAAAAAAGTAACTAAGAAAACGGTATTAGGGGTAGGGGTATCATATAATAGATAATCGGAGTTATATGTGTATCATAAGCGATTAAGACGTTTATATATAAGAGTAATGGTGTTTAGAGTCTATCTTGGCGGAACAAAAATGCAAAATAAAATTTAAAAAAAAAGCCGGAAGAAATTAGGACAAATATCGAAATGATCTTAACAAAATAAGGTGCTTATTTTTCACAAAATGTTGAATTATTCGAGTTTTATCTTCTTTACAGCTGGCGAATGGATTTTCTTTTAATATTGTGTCTTGTTATGTGTTAATGTTTATTTATTCATACGCAGTAGTCCAAATATAGACTATTTTACATGTGACACGGGGGGGGGGTAATTTAAATCCTAATTAATATTATAACATATTTAAGATATTCGTATTGTTTCCTTTTACTTGCTGCAGGTTTGTGATATAGACGTTTTGTCTATGCCGCATTACTTCAGATTGCAATGATTGCAATGATTGGAGATTGCAGGGCGTGCGATTTAGGTATGGAGAAAGAAAATTAACCACAGTCAAGGAATTTTGTCCTCCCCCGACCCCCCCCCCCCCCATATTTTTTTTGAAAAAAAATAAAAAAATTAAAATAAATTGAAAATTGTGGGAGTCACAATTATGAATAGCATGTAATTGCGAAGCAGGTCTGCATAATTGTTTTTTAAACACACATGAGTTTGTGCATACAACATGTAGTTTTAGTAACATGTGCTACATCTGCAGAGCGTTAGATGCCAATCTAACGTTAGAACTTGTCTGTCTAACGTTAGATCCTGTCTGACCAACGTTAGATTTATCCACAGGGCGTTAGTTCAACTTAACGGTATCCAGATGCCGTTAGTCATATCTAAAGCGTTAGATTTTCATCCAAGTCGCGTTAACCCTCTGTCTCGGGGGCGTTAGAAGAAAATTAGTCTTATTTCCAGTCTTGTGTAGATGACCGACGGCTCTCACACACACACACACACACCCGCTATGAAGTGCAGTCTAATTCTGCCGTTAATGTTTATCACATTTCCAACACACAAAGTACTTGAACCAAGGCTATAAAAAATAATTGTTTTCGTGTTTGTATGCGCGCTGCAAATAGTGGTATGATCATGAACAAGAGGGCATGCATTGTACGCATTGTGCCAAAATACCAAGAGTCAAGTAAGATTTGTCTAAATCATGTAAATACCCGGGTGCCGAATTTCCCTCCTCTCGGAACTCCAAAAGTACCGGGGCATGATAGGCCTACGGCAGATTTTTTTTTAAATACGGCAGAGGAGAAGGGAAGTGAAAAAGAAGGTGCTGTTCCCGGGTGCTGTTGCAGTGTTGGTGGTGTGCTTTGCACTTGCAGGTCATGACATGAGGTAAGAACAGCTTTTTCGTTTTCTTTCTACATAACATGACATAAACAATGAATACGACAGACCCCGGCGACAGACACGACTCAGCCTAGTCTATTCCTACAATTATAATGGTGATTCGTGATTGTACTGTACGCCAAGACTGGCTGCAGTGCACTAGTCCCAATAGTACCCAGGGTACCACACACTGTCACTGCCATAGATGTCAATGAAATTCCCATTGAGATGAGTGTGGATCGAGCAAAATTTTTCACATTCATTTTCTCTGAAAATGATAAAAGCCTGCAAAAATTACTCGCAATAAGCATGACGTTCTATGGTGAACACGTCATCTCCCGCGTCATCTCAGGTCAGTTCGTAGTATTTTGTAATTTTTGTTTAGGCTGTATAGCTGAAAAATAAAATTGTTGACCCCTTTTGTGGGCCGCTTATCAATCCGTTGTGCGTGTGTATGTGTGGATGTATGTGTGTGTGTGTGTGTCACTACATTGATGGGGTGTACGACTGTCCAGGAAATAAGAAATCCACTATAAAACCCTTAAATGTAATTGTCACAGAAACAGTGAGCGATGTTCAAACCAAACCAGTAGTGTGCACATGTGCACGTATAAAGGTGGTGATAATACACATGCAAAACAAAGTTCTATCTGAAAATGCGTTCACGTCACTGACTTGAGGAAGGCAAGACACTGACGATTTTATATTGTTCCATAGGATGCGACTGTAGTGTAACTAACAAGGCAGGCTGTATTGTAAGGACTTACCATAGAGCACAGTATCATTGTGCATATACACTGCCATAGACCACAAACTGCCACAAAATATGATGGTAGTATATTGTGGTATATTCAGTAAGATAAGTCCATGGATATACCAAATTAGAGGAACTCTTCATATACTACAAAATACCACAGTACTAACCACAACAAACTGCACCATTAGCACAATGTATAACCACATTTGGTATGTCAATGGTAAGATCACATGCCATAAACTATCACAAAGTATTTTAGATTCCGTAATTACCATATACCACAAAATACCACAATATCACATTGTGTGGTATTTTGTGGTCTAGATCCTTGTTAGGGGTAAGTATATGAAGTTTTGATTTTCATAGAATGGTCTTCACCTAGTTCTGCTGAGCATAACCTTTTTGTCTTTCATTCATCTTTTAGCATTTGGACATTATCGTATATCAGCTAACGTAAAGGTTATGCCACTGTACATGGACTTGGTATCAATAATAAGCAAATGCCAAATTTAAAGTCATCTGACATCGTCAAGATTTTTCAAACTTACCTCAAACAGGATCTTACAATACTACAGAAAAGAATCCACACGTTGTTTTGTTGACCAACAAACGAATGCGTGTCGACCTTTGACCCGCCAAACTCCGAAACTGGCAACCACTCACTCGTGACAGTTTTAGGGAGTAAATCTGCGTTGAAAATTCATCCAATTAGTACTTATTTTCGCCGTTTGGATGAAAACAATGTGCGGATTCTTGTTCTGTAGTATTGTAAGATGCTAGAGAGTCATGTTTGAGGTGAGTTTGAAGAATCTTGACGATATCAGATGACTTTAAATTTGGCATTTGCTTATTGTTGATACCAAGTCCATGTACAGCGGCATAACCTTTACGTTAGCTGATATACGATAATGTCCAAATGTTAAAAGATGAATGAAAGACAAAAAGGTTATGCTCAGCAGAACTAGGTCTTCACCCCAAAACCCCATCTGTAAATTTCACGCCGATATTTCAACTTGCTTTGATGTGAGAGCTAAAAACTTCCAATAGAGTGCTGTGTAAAATGAATATTTTGGCAACCAAAATGGGAATATTTTCGCTCATAACATCCAAACCAAACATCCTTTTGACCTGTACAGGTATTGTCAAAGATAATTTTGACATTTGGGTGAAATGTACAGCCCCGTAGGCTGTGACTATAACTATTAACAAGGCAGTCTGTATTGTGAGGACTTACCATAGAGCACAGTATACCACAACTTTCATTGTACATATACACTGCCATAGACCACAAACTGCCACAAAATATTATTGTATTATATTGTGGTATGTGCTCAGTAGTTCCCTGGATAAAACATATCTATACCAAATTAGAGGAACTCTTCATATACCACAAAATACCACAGTAATAACAAACTGCACCATAGGCCACAATGTATAACCACACTTGGTATGTCGGTTTTGGTAGATTTCAATGGTAAGATCACATGCCACAACTTCACAAAGTATTGTAGATTCTGTAATTACCATATACCACAAAATACCACAATATCACATTGTGCGGTATTTTGTGGTGTAGATCCTTGTTAGGGGTAAGTATATGAAGTTTTCATCTTCATAGAATGGATGAAATAATTAACAAGTTTGTTTTGTGTGTATTTCATATTCAAGTTGTCAGCAGAGCAGATGATGTGGCTATGGCTACAGAACATGGGGTTCCATTGGAAACTGCATTGAAGAAGAGCCTGACCAAATATGCTACGGCATATAGTGGCTGGTAAAGGCAATTTTAAGAAGCTACAGCTACACCAGTGTCCCATGCCTAGCTGAGTAAAAACGTTTACCATGGGGTGTAGGCAGAGAGTGTATTGACTCCATCCCAAAATGCACCAAGTAGAGAAAATTTCACCCCAATTATGGTTATGATAAAATCTAAAGGCTCACACAACAAACACTGACTTTAGCACTAATTAGATACTAAAACACAGAGTGCTAGCTACTACTGAGGAATTTTGGATATGATATGCTATGTGGTCCTTAAACAACTTGAACAACTTTTTATTCCCTAAATTTGATCTTGGTAGTTACAGTAAAGTATATGTAATTGCATTGCATTGTGTGATTGGTTCAAAACAAACCTCTGGGCCACAGGAGAGAGGGTACATTTTGCAATTAAAATGGGGGAGCATGATGTTTGTAAACTGTGAGAGATGTGTTGGATTTTGCATTGTGAATTGTAGATGTGCTACTATCTGAAGCACTTGTTACCAAATCCATGTTGCACCAGAATAATTGTTGTGGCAGGCATCCATCAGGACTATGACCTGATTTTGTTCCAATTGGCAGTTACTTTGCTTTTTAGAATTGATTGAATGTGAATTTTAAAAGAACAGAATAACGTTATGAGCATTAACATTCACAGATTTGTGTGAAGGGCAGCCACCATTATTTTTTTGATAAACCCAGATTTTTCTGTTCATGAGCCAATATTTAAATTAAAAAGGAAAATATATTATTTTGTTGTTTTTTGGTTTTGTAAAAAAAAATCATCACAAATCGTATTGTGATCTCTGTAACAAGAATAGTGTCATAACATAACTGCAAGTGATACAACCAAAGCCAGCCTTATAAGAACAAAATCGGATAGTGTAGTCATTACTCTCATACGGGACGTAATCGGAATGAAACTTCATATCTGGAATTAATGCTGTTTTTCCTTTTCTATACATATTTTTTTTTCAGTTGGAAACGAATAACTTAATATGATTAATTCTACAGGGACTTATCCTAAATTTTTTTCAATGTATGACTAAAAAATTTAATATTTTGACTCTTTTGGGTTAACAATGATAGTGCCTTACACATAACCACAAAGTGGAATAACATAACAATCTTTTCATTACGAAGTTTTGGATTATGACTGTTTTGACGAGTCGTATTTTTTTTGAAATGGGGTTCTTCGGTAACAACAAATGTATAAAAGTGGGTCTCTTTTAAAAAGCACTTTACTGTCATTATGCCTCCCTGCAAAATGCGAGTTCCCCCAAACGGAGACAGAACAGGTTACGATCATCACAGGATATTGAATGGTCCTTTAAAGGTGTGTGACACAATCAAGAATCATGTACTCTCTTGTCATTTAATTTGATATTTAAGTATCAGAAGTTTTTGGGTATCATATTTATTTTTTCAGTAACCTCAGGGGAATTAAGGCAGAAAAAAAATGTTATTTTAAACAATAATAGCACAATTTAAATGTGGAGATTTGTGCGTCGTTGTGCGTAGTGGTTGTAATTTGTTTGGGTCGACATTAGTTTTGAATGGTAATGCTAAAAAAGTGTGCGTTCATCATAAAAATATGGATTTTTTTGCAAAATTTAGATTCACAGCGGTCCCTTATCCTAATTCAGTGGCAGCCAGCGATGGAAACGTGGAAAATTTCACCGTGTCCATTATGAAAAACGATCCTAACTTGCGTGAGCCAGCAAGAAAATATGCACTCATGACTATGATCCTTACGGTAGGCCAGGTTAAGCAAATTGGGTGTATTATGGAATAAACCAATCCGTAACCGATTTTCTCACAGCCAACGTTGCCGTGGTTGTTGGGGGGGGGCTTTTGGTTGCTTGCGCAAGCATTCACATGTCGTCACTGTTGTTGTGCAAGCACACCCACATATAGAAACTCTGTGGGTCATGCGTTATCAGTTTGACATTTCCTCAATGTTCCATTGTGTGATCACGGCCGATTTCACTGCAATAATATGTGAAAACCAACTGATGTAAGAAAGAAAAAATGCATTTCTACTGCATAAAGGAAGTCCCGATGACACCTGTTCATTTTGCGAGAAAAGAGATACTTGAGTCAGAGTGATAGAAGCTGACAGAAAGTGGCATCAGTAAATTGTTGTTGCAATGAACATAAAATGCTCATGATTGACCCATGGGTGAGTGAGCCCACAACTATGATATGAGTGTGGATGCTCAGTTTTATAATTACTTTGGGCACCTAATGTCTGGTTACGCCACTTCTGGAGAATCCACCAGGTCTTGGTTATAGATGTCTGTGTAATATGGACTATTTCCGGTTATTCTTATTAGAGTGTGGTTTCCGCGACCATTGCATTCTTGTAATTATATCCGATTATTGAATTATCAATTCTTTTATGTGACACATCGGTTCTAACTTTACAATTTTTTTTAAATTGGAGGGCTCTTCAAAAGATGTGCTATTATTTGCTTTAATTTCATTAATAATTACCCCCCAAACCAGTACTGAAAATTACCGTCAACAGAAGAAGACCAGCCTGTAGACCCCTTGACCAAACTCTGGCAATTAACAAATCGTCTTTGAAGGTTCCTTATAGATGTTTGAACATTTTTGACTTGGGCTTTCTGCTTTCATGTTCCGGTATTATGGGAAAGGGCAAACAGGTAACACAGGGGTAAATTGATAACTGTAACAACTGAATTAATATGAATGTCCAATTACTCACATATGGAATCTAAATCAAATGTATAATTTTTTTAATACATGGTTGAACTTCAAATGAGGATGTTATGGCAAAAAGGTCCCAAGGGCATGCACTTTTAGTCACGGTTATATTGTCAATATAATCCGATTTTAACGATAACAGTGTCCTTTGTATGTTTTTCCTGCATGACAGTCAATTTTGCAACTTTTGGTCTCGCCTGAACTTTGTTTCGGCAGAGACTTAGTTATAACTTTTCTGTCTGTCTGTCGTCCTGCCGTCTGTCTGTCTGTCTGCATGCTGTTGTCTGCCCGCCGTCCGATGTTCCACATGCTTGTATACATTGTTCTGAGTTCCGTAAGGGCTACGGTGATGTAACTTGGTGGGTTAAAGAAGCGGTTCCCGGGATCTCAACCTGACTAGATTGGGTGTAAATATGCTATATTAGTATCTAATTTGCATAGTTTATGACATTTTCCGTACGGCTTTGTGTACAATTTCTTCTGGAGTTCCGTAAGGCGTAATTGATGATTGTAACTGTGTGGAATGGAATGGAGCGGGCTAGAGATTTCTCGACTGATTAGATTTTTTGGGCATTTTCGGGCAAATTACGTAAGCATTAGCTTAATTAATATGCAAAAATCAGCTGTATTGCTATAATTTTGAAACGGTATCTCGTCAGAAAATTCATTCACGCATGAAAGCCTATCATGGTGCGCATCTTATTAGCCATATTGAAAGTATGTGATTTATGCGACTTAGGTATGCAATAGCTAATTAAATATGCATATTTTTGTTTAAACTGTAACTTCTGAACCGTACATCAGCATAGCAAAATTCCTTCACTTCACGAAAGAATACTATCCCTGCATCTTCTTGTGTGAATCATAATTGTTCAAAGTGGCATTTTGGGCATAAAATATGCGCAATTAAGTTGTCTAATTTTTGCATAATTTAAGAACAAAAAGCTTGTGTACAAGTTATCTAGAGTTCCGTAGGCATGAGTGATGTCTTGATGTACGGAACCGGTGAAGAGGTCTCGACCGGATTAGATTTTGGGCTTAGTTTGGGTAATATGTATGCAATGCGCTCATTAAAATATGCATACAATTTCCGTAAATTGTATATTTTTAAACGGTACATCGGATCCACAATTCCTTCACTGCGTGAAAGCCGTATTGGTGCGCATCTTTTTTTGCCATTAAAAGTATGTGATTTTGCGGCTTAGGTTGGCAAATGAGCTAATTAACTATGCTAATGGATGTATCGCTGAACGGTACATCGGATTGCCAAATTCCTTGCTACATGAAAACTAGTCTGCATACATCTATTTTTGTGTGACATCTTAGTTATGTCAAAGTGAATGATCCAATTAAAGGGGGCATTTTGTGATGCAATTCATCTAATTATGTGTAATCCTGCTTCTATCGCTGAAACAGTGCTTGGATATGCAAAATTCTGTGTTACATGGAGCAGGTGGGGTGTTGAGAGGGAGTAGGGTGTTGGGGAAGGAGAGGGGTGTTGGTGGGGGGGTGTTTCGGGGAGGGGCGTGGGGTGTGCGTGTGTTGAGGAGGGGTTGGGGTGTTGCGGGTGTTTGGGGAAGGGGATGAGGTGTGCGGGGGGGGGGTTTTGGGGTGTTGGAGAGGGGTGTAGTGTTGCCGGGTGTTGGGGAGGGTGGGTGTTGCGGAGTGTTGGGGTGTTGGAGAGGGGCAGGTTGTTTTGCGGAGTGTTGAAGGGGTGGGGTGTTGCGGAGTGTTGGGGAGGGATGGGGTATTGTCCGGGTGTTGGGGAGGGTTGGGGTGTTGCGGTGTTGGGGATGGGTGGTGGTTGCGCATGTTGAGAGGGGTGTGTGTTGCGGTGTTGTAGGTGTTGGGGTGTTGCGGGTGTTGGGGAGGGATGAGGTGGTGCATGGTGTTGGGTGTTGTGGGGTAGTTGAGGGAGGGGGAGGGGGACTAGGGAGCTAGTGGTGGGGAGGGAAGGGGTGTTGGGGAGGGGGGTTTGGGGGTTGAGCGGGTGTTGGGGAGGGGGGTTGAGGTGTTGGTGTTGGGGAGGGGGTTGGGGTGTTGTGGGGTGTTGGGAGGGGGTGGGTTGTTGGGGATGGGTGGCGGTGTTTGCGGGGGTAGTGGGTGGAGGATTGGGGAATGTTGAAAGTGCGTGAATATCGACTTAGGTATGCAAATGAGCTAATTAAAATAGCATTAATTACTGTATCTCTGAAACGTACATCAAGATAGGAACAATTCCTTCACTTCACGAAAGAATACTATGCCATGCCTCTTTTTGTGATATCATTAATGGGTTCACAAGTGGCCATTGGGCCATTAAAATATGCTAAATTAAGTGTCTAATTTGAATAATTTAAGACAACAAAAAAAAAAAAAGTTGTGGCCAAGTTATCTAGAGTTCCGTTAAGGGCATATAGTGATGTAACTTGATGTAAGGAACGGGTTGAAGGAGTTCTCGAACTGATTAGATTTTGGGCTATTTTGGGTGGGTTAGGTGGGTAATTATGTATGCAAATGAGTAATAATATGCATACAATTTCCGTAATTGCTTATGTTTAAACGGAATCGGATACACAAAACTTCCTCACTGCGGAGCCTGTATTGGTGCGCATCTTTTTGTCCCATTTAAAAAGTATGTTGGTATTTGCGGCTTAGGTATGCAATGAGCTAATTAAATATGCAGAAGGGATTGTATCGCTGAAAATGGTAAATCGGATAGGCAAAATTCTTTGCTACATGAAAGACTAGTCTCCCATACATCGTTTTGTGGAATCTTGTAGGTCAAAGTGAATGTGATCCAATTAAAGGGCATGTTTGTGATGCAATTCATCTAATTATGTGTAATTGCTCTATCGCTGAAACAGGGGTGCCATTGGAATGCAAAATTTCCCTGTGTGACATTGGAGCAGGTGGGGGGTGTTGAGAGGGAGGGGAGTAGGGTGTTGGGGAAGGAGGAGGGTGCGGGGTGGGGGGGGGGGTGAGGGGAACGGGCGGGGGGTGTGGAGTGTAAGATCCCATGTGTGGACGCGGAGGGCGGTGGGGGGTTGAGGGGTTTTTAGCCTGGTGGGGAGGGATGAAGGTCGTGTGGCGGGCGGTGGTGCGGCGTGGTTGCAAGAGGGGCGGAGAAGTTGAAGGGGTTGGGGAGGGGTGGGGGGTCTGTGAGGAGTGTTGGGGGTGTTGGAGAGGGGGCTGGGGGTTGCGGAGTAATGGGTTGGGAAGGGGGTGGGTGTGCGGCGTGTTGGGGAGGGAGTGGGGTATGAAGGGATGTTGGGGAGGGGGGGGGTGGGGTGTTGCGGGGTGTGAGGAGGGGCGTTGTGGTGTTGCGGCATGTTGAGGAGGGGTGGGTGTTGTGTATGTTGCAGGTGTTGTAGTGTGTGGTGCGTGCAGCACGGGTGAAGGGGGAGAGGGAGGAACGATGGTGTTGAATGGGGGGGAGGTGGTCGTATGGGCGGTGGGGGAGGGAGGGAGGAGTGGGGGTTGTTGCGGAGTGGGGGGGAGAGGCGAAGGGGTGGATGGGGAGGGGGTCTGGGTGTTGAGGGGTGCTTGGGGCCGGGGAGGGAGGTGTTGCAGGGTGTGGGGACGGGGGTAGGGTGTTGTTTTTTTTGGGGGGGGGCAGGGTGTTGGGGAGGGGGGGGGGTGTTGTGGGGTGTTGGGGAGGGATGGGGGTGTTGGGGATGGGGGGGGATTTTGGTTTTGGGAAGGGGAAGTTGGGTGTGGGGGGTGTTGATTGGTGTGGGGAGGGGGTGGGTCATTGAAGGGTGTGGGGGAGGGGGGTGGGGTGTTGGGGAGGGGTGGGGTTTGTTGCGGGGTATATTGGGGGAGGTATTGGGGGAATTTGAAAGTGCGTGATCTATGCGACTTAGGCTATGCAAATGAGCTAATTAAATATGCATAATTACTGTATCTCTGAAACCTACCATCAGATAGGCAAAATTCTCACTTCACGGAAAGAATACTATGCCATGCACTTTTGTGTGTGAATCATAATGGGTTCAAAGTGGCATTTTGGGCTAAAATATGCTAATTTAAGTGTCTAATTTGCCATAATTTAAGAAAAAACAGCGTGTGTACAAGTTATCTAGAGTTATGCGGTGTTCCGATAAGGAATATAGTGGATGTAAATGGATGTAAGGAACCGGGTTGAAGAGTTCTCGACCTGAGTAGGATTTTGGATTATTTTGGTAATTAATTATGTATGCAATGAGCTAATTATATGCCATAAAATTTCGTAATTTGCTATTTTTTTAAAACGGTACATCGGATACTTAAAAATTCCTACTGCGTGAACTGAAAGCCTGATTGGTGCGCACTTTTTGCCATTGAAAAGTATGTGATATTTCGGACTTAGGTATGCAATGAGAAATTATAAAGATGCTTAATGGATGTTCGCTGAAACGGGTACAATGGATAGGCCCAAAATTCCTTTGCTACATGAAAGACTAGTCTCGCATACATCTGTTGTGTGAATTAGTTAGGTCAAGTGAATGTGATCCAAAGTTAAAGGGGATTTTGTGATTTTTGTAATTCATCTAATTATGTGGTAATTGCTTATCGCTTGAAACAGTGCATGGAATATGCAAAATTTTCTGGTTACATGGGCGGTGGGGTTGTTGAGAGGGACGAGGTGTTGGGCGAAGGAGAGGGTCGTTGGTGGGGTGGGGGTTCGGGGAGGGGGTGTGGGTGTATGAGGTTGTGTATAGAGGAGGGATGGTGGGAGGGTTTTCGGTGCCGGGTGTTGGGGAGGGGATGAGGTGTTGAGGGGTGTTGGTGCCATCAATCACAGGTGTTGCGGAGGATTGTTGGGTGTGGAGAGGGAGGTGACGTTGCAGGTGTTGGGGAGGGGTGGGGTGTTGCGGAGTGTTGGGGGGTGTTGGAGAGGGGGCTGGGTTGTGAGAGTGTTGGTGAATGGGGGGGGGTGTTGTAGGGGGCGTAGTTGCGGAGGTTGGCGAGGGGAGTGGGGTATTGCGGGATGTTGGGGAGCGGGGAGGTGTGGTGTGTTGCGGGGTTTGGGAAAGGGTGTGGTGAATGTTGACGGCATGTTGAGGAGTGGTGGGGTTGTTGCGGTTGGGTGAAGGTGTGGGGTGTTGGGGTGTTGGGGAGGGGAAGTAGGAGGTTGCATGGTGAGGAGGGGGGCTGGGGGGGGGGGGGAGGGAGCGGAGGAGGGAAAGGAACTCCACCACAGGGTGAGAGGGGGGGGAGGGGGATCAGGGAAGAGGGGCGAGGGGGGGGGGTGGGGGGGGGGGGGGGGGGGAGGGGGGGGCCAGGGGAGGGGCAGATGCCGGGATACCTGTGGGGAGCCTGGGGTGCAAGTTGGGCGGTGGGGAGGGGAGAAGGGGGAGGGGGGGAAGGGGGGGAGGGGAATGAGGGGAGTGGGGGAGGGTGGGGCGGTGGGTTGGGGAGGAGGGGGGGTGGCAGGACCGGGGGTAGGGGGGGGGGGAATGGCATCCCCCAAATTGGGGTAGGTGGGGTGTTGCATGGGGGGGGGGAGGGCGGTGGCGTACATGGAAGGGTGTCGGGCGATGGGGTGGGTCTTGTGTGGGTGAGGTTGGTGGGGTGGGGTGGATGTGGAGGGGGATGGGGTGTTGGAGGAGGGGGGGAGGCGGAAGGGGGGGTGGTTGGGGCGGGGGTGTGGGTGTGTGTGAGGGGTGTGGGGATGGGCCGGTGGGTGTTTGCAGGGTGTTGGGGAGGGGTAGGGGGTTACAGGGGTTGGGAGGGGGTGGGGAGTGTCTGAGGGGGTGTTGGGAGATGGGGTGTTGGGGAGGGGAAGTGTGTTGGGGAGGGGGTGGGGTGTTGCATGGCTGTTGGGGGAGGGGGTGGGTCATTGCAGGGTGTTGGGGATGGGGTGGGTGCTGGGGAGGGGGCATGTGGGGTGTTGCGGGGTATTGGGGAGGGGGGGGGTGTTGTGGTCTGGGATGTTGGGGTTAGGGGGTGGGGTGTTGCAGGGTGTGGGGTAGGGGGTTAGGGTGTGGGAGGGGGATATATGCAATCTCCACGTATCTGTTGCACAACTTTTTGGCAAAAGCCCTGTTTCATGCAATTGCAATCTTTTCGCGGCTCTTCTTTAAAGCTAGCGCGAAAGCAGGCGAGACTTGTGGTTCGAGAACCGCCTTGTCCCAGATAGCAAGGCGACAGTCGGGTGAACGCCACCATTAGTCGGCACCGGTCGCGGTCGCTATTCGACCACCATCCAACGTTAATATGACGTTGTTTTACCAACCAATAAACCCGAGGTTGTTTTTGACATGAGACGATGTAAGGGACGTTGGCATCCGACTACAATTGACGGGTTGCCTACAACGTTCGGAAAAACGATGTGCCAAAATTGTGCAGAACGAAAACGCTTGAGTTGGTCGTCATATGCGTCATTCGTATGGTCAGTTGACGTCGGGCCAAGACAACGATTCACTAGTTTGTTTACAATACTTTCCCGACTAATCGGACTAAGGAAATTTCTTTGAAAACTTTTCGGAAGTTGTGCGGCCAATGCGATGATCTACACAAATCCTTTGACATCCATGAAATGTTGTGCATTAGTTGAAAGCGTAAATTCCACACCAAAAAAATTTTTGCTCATTCAACGTAGGCCTATATGACAAAAAAATAATGACAATTAAATAAAAAAATAATCCATTGTGCGCCATTTTTGTGTTTATTTATTGATAAAAAGAATTGTTTATTTCAAAATCACAAGCAAACCGTTGGGCAACGCGGCAAATGGGCGGCACGGCGGCAAAGGGCCAAAGTATAGCCAACGTTCGGGTGATGTCCAAATGAAAACTAACGTAATTAATAAGGTAATAGGCTCAATTCGATTTAATATGTACTTGTGTGTGAAAAATTGTTGGATCAGTAGAATTATGAACAATGCGATTCATTTGTTCGGGGATCTCGTACTAGACGCACCTAAGCCCAAAGTTGGCCCAACGTTGCAAAAATGGGGGCGTGGTGTGGTTTTGGACGACTCTCATTTCTGCTTACTAAATTTAACACATTGGACCATTTTAATCTTCTCTGTGGGATACATTAAAGCAATATTAGCCATTTTTTTTGAAGAGCGCCCCACTTTTTCAAAAATTGGAGATTTTACACGATTGCATTGGTAACTGGACTAGTAAAACTAGACATGGCGAATGGGTTAAGCTCGAAAATGTCTGTGTCACAAACGAAGGACAAAATTTTTTTGTACAAGAATAAATTATCTACGGGATCCCCGAAATTAATACACGGCTGATGGAAAAACGGGCCTTCCCAAGGTGAAATAGCCGGGAAATAGCGACATTCGTGTCAGACCTCATCATTAGTTGTTTTTTTACATAGTTCGGGCAAAGCCAAAGCCAAGTAGAGGTTATTTTCTCGGTGACATATTTCATATGGGACGGACATAAAAGTAGCATTTCAAGCTCTGCAGATGAAGTCCATCGGGATCCACAATTCTAATTACATAATCGCTTATTTGGTGATAACTACGCATTTTTAGCATTCGGTTCTTAGGTATAGTTTCCTAGACATTTACCAATCGTACCTGTGCAAAAATTCAAATTTTGACAATTGGGGGCGCTCTTCCAAAAAGTGCTAATATTGCTTTAAGTTTTTTTTTCTTTCTTTTTTTAGTGGATGGTGGAATTAATTGCATTTTTGCATTATTCCTGGCTTAAATGGAAGCAATCATGCACATGTCCAAGTTTCACTGATGACCACCACAGAATAATATCTTATGTTGTCAGGACTAGATTTTCCTCTTACTGTTATTGTTCAAACTTGTTTCACTGCACATCAGTCAAAAGTTGACGAAACAAGTTAAACATATTCTGTATACTACTCAGTTGTATTGTGGAGAAATAAATTCCTGTAATAGGAGACAGAATACAACCTACCACATGAATAGTTTTATAAAAAATGGTACAATTTTAAACGAAGCATTACTAATAGTTGACCCGACTCTGGCCCAACTATAAGCCAACGTTGGCGCAACTTATTTCTGACGTCGGACAAATGTTATGCTAACGTCAAACTTTGTACGTTGGACCAACGATGGCCCACGTCCGTGACTACGTTGGGCCAACGTTGGCCCAACATAGTCTTGCTATCTGGGGTACTAGTACAAGTGTTAGTTTGGTCACAGGGTCTACAGACTGGTCTTCTACTGCAAGGTAGCTACACTACGCTACTCTCCTGTCCCCAAATGTGTTGACCAGGCTAAGTCACACAAGTTGGACCAATTTTGTGCACATTTTGGCTTTTACTATCCAAATAGCTGGACATATTCAACTCAAAATTTGCAATCATGTGTTTTTTGGTATGTTTCCACTTGAGGGAGAAAACTAAAATTGGACCATGATCAGATCACCTACGTTTAATGATTATTTCAAACCTTTTTCACAAATAGTTGTGACTTTGTAGGTGAAAATAAGACCAAATTTGAACGTCTCCTTTTTCTTGAATAAAAATGTAAAAAAAAATATCTGCATTCCCACAAAAATTAACCCCTACTTATTGAATGCTGTCGTTGTGATACTTTGTTTTATGATCATTGTTTGTTCTTTCAAATTATTTAAGGCTATATCAGCCCATACCTTGTGCTGAAAGCAGAAGTGATCGAACTCTCAACTTTTATCCCTAAGTGCTTGATGGTGGAGTCATTGTTGCATGATGAAATGTCTAATCGAGCATGTGACCATGTGGGCTTTCTCTGTCTACATATGTAAAGGGACATATAAGGACAATTTGCAGGGATTACCCTTAGGAAAATGGCATGCATTGCAAAGCATGACAGCAAGCTTGCAGCATGCTTGCACAACAAGCTTGCGGCATGCTTGCAGCAGCTTTGCTGCAATGCTTGCAGCAAGCAAAATTTTTCAAAGATTGCGCAAGTAGTTTGGAACATTACGCGCATGCGCAAGTTGCAAGATTGCGCGCAGGGTGTTGCAGGCTTGCGCGCAGGGTGCTTGCAGGAGGGCGCGCAGGGTGTTTGCAGGATTGCGCGCAGGCTGCTTGCGGACCTTACTCAGGCTTGCGAAAGCTCGTGCAGGCTAGTTTTGGAGCATTACGCGCATGCGCACGCTTGCAAGTAGTGGTGGTCAAGCATGCGCCCGCTTGCAAATAGTGCAAGCATACGCTGCAAATGGTGCAAAGCAGCGCACGCCTGCAAATGGTGCAAGCATGCGACAGCTTGCTGCAAGCTATGTACAATTTTGAGTGGTAGTACGAAGCATGAGCCAGGCTTGCAGTACAAAATGCAAGTGCTTGCCGCAAGCATGCAGGGTGCATGCAATGTCGTGTGCGCCACAGAGATTGCGTTAAGGGCGTCTGGAACCTTCCCTATGGAAACAATTAACCAAAGGAATTTTTCCATAGAATTAATTACCGTGTGATGGTTGTAAAGGGTTATAAGACAACAAATGAGCAATACAAAATAAATTTAGTATTGGGTGGTGGTAAATTAGGTGCAACTCAATTGTTTTCAAAACAGAAATCAATTGTCTTTTAAGGCGGGTGAGAGTGATCGCTCCTTTCTCGTAAGTGGCATTTGATTACTCCCGATGCAGCTCTTCATAAGTGCATTGTATGGAGATCCAATTTGTGAGGGCTCTTGAAAGATCCAGTTTTATGACGGACATTGCATGTGCAGGAGTGAAAATATTCTTAAATTCTCCTCCAGATGAATACTCCTTATAGGTCAATATGGTATTGATTTGACCCCACACAAATTGCAACGAAACAATTTTGGTGTTGGTTAATATACTCTGAAATCGTCCCCCCAAAAATACTATAGTAAAAGTCTACCAAAGTCAACTAGTGAACATGTAGAAATAAGGGGGAAACGTTTGTACAGGGGTTTAAAAAATTAGAATTGTTCGAATGATTTAAATGATGTACCAATTTATTGGCTACTCCTAAGGTTTAAAAAAAGGTATAGTTTGCATATCTCGCGTTATAGTTTTAGTACAATAGGATCATAACAGTTCAAGGTCATCTGGGGTCAAATTCATAGAATGGTCCGATTTGATCGGACTGGATGAATACTGTTAAATTTGTCCAACTAGATAAGTAAATGAAATAGATTCTTTGTGTGAACTTTCTATATAAGAATTAAGAGCTATGACTAGTGACTCCCATAGACCCGTAGCCCCGTCACATTTTGCGTGCCAATAATTATGCAACGAATATATAGATGGGCAACCAGTATATTTCGGGTTATGTACATTAGACGAACCAATTGAACCATTTTTATAACGAACGGAGAGTATCTGGAAATTACCCCCATTGTGACCTGGGAAACCTATTTGGACTCATAAAGATTGAACTAAAACCTGCAAATATTGGAAAAACTATCCTTTTTTTAATCCTGGAAAATGTAACGAACACGTTGGCATACTTTTAGACCGCGTTTTGAATACTTCAATATTGTGACCACTGTATAAACATTACCCCCCTTAAAATATATGTTCCACTCCTTTGATTTTGAGGACTTTGATATGTTGTTTAACGGTATCTCAATACAATTCGTGGAAGTGATTCTGTGCAATTAGTGTTGGGTTAAGGCAGGCATTCATCTATTTTGACTGCCATACTTGAAATTACAGCTTTAGGAGCGCACTACTTTGACATTGAGCCTTGCACTTACATCATAACACTAAAAAGAATTGATTTAATGATATGGACACATACAAATAAACATGTATGTCAACAACTCAATCCGGTATTGTGGAGTGCTCAAATTGGTACACATTTTCCGACAGAGTTTGAACAGTATCACGTTATGGTTTGCAAGTCCATGAAGAA